>WEIS01063082.1:0-15510 GCA_013389965.1 Todus mexicanus
GAGAGTTGGTGGCTTCTCAAGGCCTCGCCTCAGCTGGGCAGTGGACATAGCACTACAGAGCAGAGGTTTACTCAAGGAGATAACCTGGGGCAGTAACCACAGCTCATCTTCCTGGCTATGGGGGGCAATGGAGAAGGACACTCCTGTGGCCCTGCACTCTGCTTTTACTTATCCCCTGATGGAGCATCCTGTTTCCATGATGACGGGGACAGGCTGAGGAGAAGAAAGTGGGAGGGGAGAAGAAAAGCTGGGAGATGTGCAAAACCTGCCCGTGCTCCCTGAGCTCCTCAGGCCAGGCTGCTGCAGAAATGTCCACCTCACGCAGCCAGCCCCTGCCTGGCCTTGCAGACCCCTACTCTGTGTGACAGCTTCACAGCACTGCTGTCCGTGCTGCCTGCAGAGCTGCGGTTTGCTGACAAGGGCTCTGCAAAGAACAGGAAATCTCTTGGTGTCTGGCCAATATCACCACCACACACCTCTGTCTCCCAGTTCCCCCAGAACATAGGCAGAAGGAAGCACTGGAGAGTTCACCTCCTCTCCAGCATCTTGCACTATCAACAGCATCTGCCCTTCCCTGCCAAGGTATCTGCAGGCCTGTCATGCCCCTGGGTTCCTCGCTGCTGCTAGCTGCCTAAATTGCTACAATGGGCAAAATATCACCTTCTTCTTCTGCCAGTCATCAGATAATTTATCTTATTTTACTGGGAACAGCCCCAGCTTTTGTCTTTTCCATCTGACACTCTGAGTTTGTGTCCATAGTTGCTTTTGACTGACTCCAGCACCTGGATGTAAGGTACATCTACTACCCAAATCTCTTTGAGGCACAAACAGAGACAAACATGCACAGAAACAGAAATGCAGAGCGGCTGCATTTAACCAAACTTGTTATTCTTTAACAACCCGGAAAAGCAGTGCTAATGGCTCACCAGGATAAAACACATTTCAGGTCGTTTGGATGTAAGGAGATCATAGTGACTCCTTGTCTCCAGAAACATTTACAAAAAGAAGCCCTTTCTCATCAACATCCCATGGTCAAAGGGCTCTGCAGCAGGATTCACCCATTATTAAAAATCTTGTTGATTGTAGGAAAGTCCACAAAGGGTTTCAACAAGATTTCCCCCCTTTCAAGTGACTGCCTGCATACACCACTTCAGAGGGAATGAACAAGCATGAAATTCAATTATACAGGCACCCACTTAAACACTTGAACCAGAACTGCTTCCCTTAATCTTTATGTTGAGGACAGGGTAAGACTGTGAAGCCACTCATGGCACGACAGTGCTTTATTTCATCTTCAGCCCTGGTAAGATACACAACTCACTTAACTGAAGAGCAGGGATTTTGAGCTGTGTGCTCCCTACTCTCTTTGTAAGCAACACGAGACCAGCAGCGCTGCCCATCACTGTCAGACCTTCCTTAGAAAGTCAGCTGGCAACAACCAATAGTCATGGACTCGCTGAGACAGAAGCCTTTGAAAAGCTCTACAAGCATCAGTACATCTCATGATCCTGCAGACACAGGAGCCACAGGGTGATCTGGAGAAAAGGCAAAGCTCTGAGCAGCCCGTGTTCCCAGGGCTGGCACGAGGCAAGCAGCGCATCTGTGAGGTCTTGTGCAACAAAGGAAACTTTTGCTTCCTCCCTGTCCCACAAACAGGCATCATGGAGCTACAGAAAACCGCTGTTCACCTGATTTAAGACTTGTTGCTATCTTCTGGACTAGGATTTCTTTCGTACAGCAAAAATCAGAGCTGTGTCAGCCCCAGCATATCAGATCCATCAGCTTACTGCCAAAGATCTGCAATGCTGCAGCATTCGAGGAAGTGACTGAGTCTTTCTGGCAGCCTCAGCAAATGATAGGTGGACCAACTTGCTGCATTTTTAAATGGTACTTCTCAGTTTCTGCAGGGATGCAAGAGTAAACTGCTCTGCTGTGATAAACTGGAAATTATGAAACCCTTAAAGATGGCAGACGTGTTTGAAGCTGCTCAACATGGGTTTCCTGACGTGATTTAACAGGTCACAGCACTTCGAGCGGTGAAGCACCCTCAGAACAATGCATTATCCTTTAGGCTGCTTTAAGCAGCGGAGCACAGAGCTCTGATTTGATTACAATAATACTCTTATCCTTTTACATCTGCCTCAGATTGCAAAGCACCAGGGCAGGTCCCAAGATCTGTGCCAGCACATGCAGGTGAGATGACACCATGGCCAGGCTCCCCTTCAGCTGTACTCCTGCCAGGGGAGAGGATGCCCCGCAGTTTGTGTTGACAGGATGATATCGTGATCTCATCCGAGCCTATGAGGTCTAACTCCACATCAGTCGGCTGCATTAAATCAGAATAAAGTTGGTGCAAGATTAGAGCTGAATCCGCTTTACTACAGTGTGTACAAACCAGAGAAGTCTTATTTTCAAAGACTGTCTGAGAAAGGCTCTCAAAAGGGGAGCATATCTTCAGCGCTGCTGTGTTGAGGTACTTCTTCGAATCATAGAATGGTTTGGGTTGGAAGAGACCTTAAAGCTCGTCTAGTTCCAATGCCCCTGCTATGAGCAGGGACATCTTCTGTTAGGTTGGGTTATAAAACCTGGCCTTGAACACTTCCAGTGATGGAGCATCCACAACTTCTCTGGGCAACCTGTTCCAGTGTCTCATCACCATCATAGTAAAGAATCTACCCTCTTCCAGTTTAAAACTGTTACCTCGTTATGAGCAATGCTCATTGCAAACCACGAGCAGCTCAGCAGCTCGTGAGTAGCCTGTCTTTGGGGTCAGGTTTGCTTTCTATTTAACAGTGCTGTAACGATTATTTACTCTTTTAAAAGATGGAAAACACATAGTTACTGTGATGTTGGCTGAAGACGGCTGGCCCTATGACCATACAGGCTAGTTGAGACCCACAGATCTGGCTAAGGCCATGAGAAGATCAACATACTGTCAAATTTGATTTCTGCAGGGGAGAATTAAAGCAAAAACACAGTTTCCTGCACAGAACTGACTGTTCCTGCGAGCAGACAGTACGATTGACCTTACATCAAGCCCAGAGCTCCTCAGTGAAGGTCCAGGACGTGTAAGAGAAATATCTCCTAGGCAGATTTTTTTTTTTAAGATGTTTTCCCAACCCAAAAACATAAAGTATCCAGAGACAGGGTTGCAGAGACAGAAGAATTTAGTCACTCTGGCTTTCTGAACATGGCTTTGAAACATCAGAATTTTTTAGAAAGGGCAATAAACGTGTTTCCTCTGTTTGCATTAAACACTGTGCAGATTCCTGTCATGAGGAATGAAAACAGGAGTTGGGTCAGCAAATGATAATGAGCCTCCATGTGCCTTTCAGGGGGTCAATGCCAGATCACAGAGCCCAGACCCGCGCCAAGAATCTGAGGGAGGTTTCCTGGAGCGGCTCGGAGCACGAACAACCTCAACACGCCAGTCCCAGCGCCCCAAATGAGTCCTGAACCAGGGAGTTGCTACTCGTTTGCAAATGTCTGTAGCTCCAGTGGGCACCAGAGAGATCTGTCACACAGCACAGATCCCCAGGGCTCAGCAGATATCTCGTCCTTTATTGGGGAGTGGTATTTTTGCCAAAGCGGAGATTGTAATGAGAAAAACCCAAACCAAACACCTCATCTTTCTCCCCTTGAACTTTCGGGAGGATTTTCATGGAAGAAAAACAGAAGAATCCCTCAGAAGTAAACATTTCTCAGTTATTAAAAGCAAATAAATAAACAACCCCTGTCGTATTCCCATGTAAACAGGAACACTTTATTAAAAAGATGAAAAAGCTGTGTTTCTGTGAAAGAAAAAATTAATTCCACTACCTCCGCACAGCCCCAGAGGCTTTTGGCCTTGACTGGATGTGCCTCCAATGCTACAGCACCGGGAGCTGTACACCACCACATCCTCCAGACACGTGCAGGGCTCAGGAGTGGCCACCAGTGGTCAACTGGGCACAGGTTCCACAGAGATCTGTGACCCTGTTTGCACAAGCAGGACATGACCTAGGCGCATGGTGACCCAGGTTCCTAACTCCTGCCCGTTGCACCCTGAGCACTGGCTTTACTCCAGAAGGAGAAATATCCACAGAGGCGACACGTCTGCCAGCCATGAGATGGCACATCGCTCTGGATCGTGCATTGCTTGTCCCTCTGTGTGAGAAAGGGAGACAAGTGGCCATGGCTTTGGCAGCAGAACCTGGTCATTTCTGGGTGAAGGACCAAAAGTGCTGTTCTTGTGCTCCAAGCTTTTTGGGATCTAGAATGCAGTGTCCCTATTCAACATCACGGATGTTGGGATGGGAATAGGACCATCACAATGAGAGACCTGACTTCTGCTCCTGTGGCAGAGGATGGCTATTTCCTTCATTAGGTTAAGATGTCCCAGGGAGGAGAACCTCCATCCTTCTCTCCTCCAGCTGAGAATCCTACTGTCCTGGCACAGGACCAGGATATAAAGGAGAACAGGGCAGACTGGTGACACTAGGGAGACAAAAGCCTTTTCCAGAGCTGTGAGCTGCAGGGTTGCTAAGCAAGGTGGACTCAGCAACCTTCATGCTTTGCATGAGAACTGATATTCCCAGCAGTAAAGTGAGGTAACAACACACACACAAGTGATTTTACTGATCTCTTACCTGCACTATTCAATCCCTAAAGTGTCCAAGGCACTTTGAACATGGGTTGAGCCACTTAGGTGACCTGGGAACACTGACCTCTTCCACCACCCTTTGCTTACCCCTGGAGAGGAACACGAGATCATTGCTTGTCCTGCAGAGAAATTCCAGCCAGGCTTATTGCTCATTTTGGTGTTTAACATTCCCGTAGATTATCCAGCACTGCCTGAGAAAAATGTGCTTGGAAGCAGTGGAGTATTGTGTCTGGGGGGAGCAGTGGCTGCCCCTGGGGAGCTCTCCTCCTGCAGACCTTTCCTGCCAAGTCTCTGTTCTGACTATATCTTTCCTGCCAGCTCCCAAAGCCTTTGGAGGCCCCATCTCTGCAGGAGGCTGAGATGGGCATGTCCCCAATCTCCTGGTCCTCACAGTGCTTCAAACCAGAGGACCATCCCACTCCAGCTGTCCCTGCTGCAGGGGCACAGAAAGGCTGTCTTTGTCACCTTGACCTGCCAGCTTGAGGATTTGGAGGGCGTTTTGGGGGAGTTGGTTGCATTTTGGCTGCAAATTTTTGTCATCTTAGAGCTGTGATTCAGGAGCCAGATAGCCACTGATGCTTGCCAAAGCTATGGGCTTCACTCCAGCCTGCAGGCACTGGCCCAGGTTGAGGAGGACATAGAAGTCAGGCTCTCCTGATACAACCAAAGGTCTAATCATGCTGATATAATCAAATGTGGTGCTTGTGAGAGTGAATTATTCCACCATAACGAGAAGGCTCAATCAGCAATAGCCCCTGCATCATCAGCAGCAGGCCCACGCTGCTGCTCTGGGCCTTCACCACCACATTCACCACCATGACAATACCCAACCCTGGCCTTGGCTCCTGCAGTATTGTCTTGAAATTAGGCACAATGTGGACACCTTTCTCTTCCCCTGCCAGTACCTCCTCACGCCATGACGTGCCTGGCATCTCTTCCCCTACTTGTGGAGGAAGATGGAAAAAGCTACTCTGCTGATTTCTTATTTCCATCCTGTAGTTCAGAAGTATTACAAAATCCCATGAAAAACACAAGCTCTGTGATTAACATGGACAGGTAACGTTGATCAGTTCTCTGTTGTAAACCCCTCATGGCTTAGGGTTTGCCAAACTCCAGATCTGACTGCCAGGATGTCTGCTTCCACTTGAAGATTTTGCAAGCACTCAGCTTAAACAGGTCAGCGATTCCTCAGAACTGGCTTTGAGAAAAATATTTTGCTTCATCCATGATGAAAAGCTCCTCAAAGCCACCATTCAGAAGTTCGAACCTCTTCATTTTGAAACAAAGGCTCACAACCAGTTATCTTTGGGAAAATGTAGCTACATTTGCTCAAATTATACATCTCCAAAAGTCTGAGTTTACACATCGTGTCCCATGGAAAAATAACATCTGTTCATGTAATCCCACATAATATCAGAAATACAAATGAGATTGCCCAGGCGATCAGAAAAGTTTGGGAATTTATTCATAGAATTTGAGTACAACATTTTGGCATTGGAAAATGCAGATCTGTCAAAATTTAAACCTGCAAGAACATACTGTCTTTTTCTATTTTGCTTGTTAAAAAAAATGAGAAAGGTATAAATTTGAAGATGTTGAAAGAACTCCCATATACACATCTGTGCAAAACCTTTCCAGGTTTTCCTCTCTCAATGACATATTGTTTAAAGTTGCAGATTGCTGCATTTTGGATTTTTTTAAATGCTAAAAACCAGAACAACTAAAACTCATGTAAAATATTTCAAATTTTTTGAAATGTAAAGGAGGTTTTTTTTGTTCTGATCTGAGCATTTTTTTAAAGTGTCCAGTTGTGAGCAAAAGAAATCACATGTTGACTCTGTGTTTGGAACACAACAGAATTTTTTTAATTACATTAAATTAAATTAAAGAAGAGGTTACTTGGTGGAAAGTCACATTCCTAGCTCATCACCTGGACAGCTGGATGGTGCTTTACAGTGCTCAGATCAGCGACAGAAGCATTGCCCATGGGTCCATTGCCTGCCCACCCTCTCTAGTCCCCCCCAAGGCAGCCTGTGCCACCCTGGAAATCTCTTTACATGTCCAGCCCTAAGCAATCCCATAGCTGGCTGCAAGGACACCATGTTTCACGTGTCTTCCTGAGGATAGTAAAAGAGGGGACACTGCTCCTCTCTGCCACAGTCTCCATGGACCACTGTGGATTCATTGTCTGCACCACACCCACTGCAACAAGTTCCCACCCAAATCTCAAACACCAACCACAATAACCACAGCACATCGGTGCGTCACAACGGCTTCATTTTTACCACTAAAAAAAAAACCAACCAGGGCCTATTCCCCAACCCTGTGATCAGGAGGCGAGGCCTAAAATCTCCAGGAATGATGACAAAACTCTTCATCCTAGAAGAGTCTGGATGCCTTCAAACTGGGCAGGGTGGTTGGGGTGAGCCAGGCACTGAGCTGGGCAAGGTGCTATAGTCGGGGAAAGCCCTGGCCAAACTGTGCCCAGGGGTCCTGTCTGTCCAAGACCATGGCCTGGTCCCTTTGCTCACCTGGATGCACCCAGCAGGTCTCAGATACACTGTCATGAGCATACAGAAACTATATAATGGAAAAAAGATCTCTTTGTTACTATCTTTATTGTCTCTCTGTCATTGCCTTTCATCCCACCTGCAGGAAATGATTATCTTGCTCCCCAGGGGCTGGGATATTAACAGCAGCAGAAACAACATGTCCAATACTGGGGGGGCACATGATTCCCCTAGGTCCCTACAAGCAAGCTGGCCTCCCCCTCATCTGCAGACCTCACCAAGCCAGCTTCGGGGACTGCAGAGAAAGTCCCCTACTTAGTCACTTTGCTGCACCAGTCTGGGATACTCCAGCAAGCCGACAGCAGCAGCTCAGCACGGCTCCGAGCCTCAACCTTCAGGAAACAGTCCTGTCCACAAGCTTAGCAGCAAACCCTGGCTGCCTTGTTCCCATCCTGGTCCAAATTCTCACAGCGTGGGTGGGTGGGAAGCTCCCTGAATTGCTTCCCCACTTGCTGAAATGGGCTGAAATTCAGAGCTGATCACATTTTCCCCTGTGCCTGTCAAAGCCCAAACGGGAAGCCCAGTAACCGGCATATAAAGCTACTACTGATAGCAGCACACTTGTTCCAGACAAAAGATCAGGAGACGTATGTCATAAAAAAGGCAAAGATGTCTTCCAGATGTTTTTGTGCGTTGGGTCTGCACAGATGTTTTCGATGTCTGCCCATAAATGTAAGAAATGTAAAACATTTGTGTCCCACAGATGTAGAGATTAAATTATGCAAGAGATGTGATAAATCTCTGGGTAATGCGAGAAGACCATGAACTATTCACATTCATTGTTTTTAGTAAAATCGGCCCTATTTTCCAGAATGCGGCTGTGAAGGAGAGTTTTATTGTTATTAAATGTGACTAAACATTACGTAGGATGTTGAAAAGCAGCACACATGGAACTGTATGAAACCATATATTGCAAACAGTCCTGCAAGACTTCAGTGTGCAGCAGCCGTCTGAGCCCTGAGGTGAAGGCTGGTGCACCTCGGAGGGGTCAGGTGGGATGCAGGGGAGATGGTGTCAGAGCAGTCACCAGCCAAGATGAGGCAGGACCACAGGACGGTGCCTCATGTGCAGGCAAACAGAGCCTGTCCTACCCCCACGACCACCCAAGCTCTTTGCAAGCAGGAGGTTCTCTTGTGACAGGACAAAGGGGGATGATTTTAACCTAAAAGAGCATAGATTCAGCTTTGACATAAGGGAGAAATTTTTTATGCTGAGGGTGGTGAGACTCTGGCCCAGGTTGCTCAGAGAGGTGGTTGATGCCTGGCACCATTGCAGGTGAGGTTGGCTGGGACTCTGAGCAATCTGCTCTAGTTGCAGATGTCCCTGCTCCCTGGCCTAGATGAGCTTGAAATGTCTCTTCCAACTGAAACCAGCCTGTGATTCTATGAAGTTCAGGTGCTGAGTGTGTTTCCACACCGTGCTCAGTCCCAGAATGGATTCTGGACACGCATGCTCAGCACAGTAAGTCTCAGGTGTGGGTGGAGCCAGGACTTGAAATTATTTCCTCCAAAGCCCTGCAGCATTTCTCTGTCCCCAAACATGCACACACCCTTTCACACCAACTGCCTGGCCCACACTCCAGCCAGGCTTTGCTGCACACCCCCACCCCCGTGTCACTGCCAGGAACAAATGACACGTCCTTGAGCCGGCAGCGCGGCCTCATGCCCCGCAGGCTGTTGTGTTTGTGCATCCCAGCTCTCCCCCCGTTACATCAGAGAAAAATATGAGTTTTGTGTCTATCTTAGTCAGGCATGTTGAGGAGAAACTGTGCCCAGATTTCACAGCTTCCATGATATGCCTTTCGCCTGGGGAATTTATTGCTATTCTCCCTGCATGGCAGCCACGAGGGAAAGAAAGGTCCCTATTTTGGGGCTTGAAATTCAGCCGAGCTGTGTCTCAGCTTGCCCTGCACTGACCCCACTGCCTGTGCCTGGCCGAGGGAGCTTGGCGCCCACCTCCCACGTGTGTCAGGTTGGGCCGTGTGTGACCACAACTGCACGAGCAGGAGGAGCTAGGAAGCCAGGGCTCAGCTGCCCCGCCACCTTATCTTGTCCTGTACTCCATCACACATGGGGTGGCCTGGACCGATGTGTTGCAGGCTGGCAGTGTGTCATCACACCAGAGGACAGCAGCTGCTGCCCAGCTAAACAGAGGTCTCAGCTTTGCTTGCATTGCTCATCTTGTCTATACGGGAAGTACAAGACATTACTGATACCAGGTAGGAATAGGAAGCACTCAGGGAAGATCTTTAGACCAGAGAGACAATTCCCTCCAGCTCTAGCAGGTTTTTTGTCTCATGAATTGAGCACTGGCTAGCTCAGCGACGTGGTTAACGTCTCACCCCTTTTAATTCCACCGGTGCAGAGAAGAGAAGATCAGAGCAAACACTCCCAAACCCACACCCCATCCCTGGGCCTGCTGAGGAGTGTCGGAGGCTCTGCCTCTCCTGTCGCTAGGAGGACCTCAGTGTTTCCCCATGTCAGTGTACTAAATCCTTGCTTGCATCAAGGAGACATGGCATTTTCTTGGGAATCCTCTCTGCTAAGAATATCCTCTATTTACATATTCGCCAATGTGGGGGCGGATGGGAAGCAGGGCAGTGAACTGAATGTACTTGGAAGATGTGTGTGTTCGTTACTATAGAGCTGTGTGGCTGGCTGGGCTCCGTTTGCAGCAGTCACGTGGGGTTACAGCACTAGTGACAGGCCCGGAGGCCAGTTCTGCCCTGACACCCAATGGTGCTCACTGCCCGCAGAGCCCCAGAAATGCCTCCCACTGCCTTTCGTGCTGCCCAGAGAGCACGGACAAGCTGTGCATCAGCAAGTGGGGTGTGAGTGTTCATGTGAGGGTCTCCGTGGTTTCCCTGGTCTCTTGTAACCACCAACACACACTCATGTATCCAAGCAATGCCAGCATTAGTAGCATTTGTAGGAGCACTGCCATTTGCCACAGCACCAGGAGTTGGCATTTGCCCCAGCAGAAGACAGGGGAGCAGGTGTCATCTCAGGTACTTTCTTCTCCTTGGTGGAGTTGGCAGTATTAGGTTTATTATTGGACTCAATGATCTGAAAGGTTTTTTCCAACCTAAACAATTTGATGATTCCTTTCTGCAAAGCCGAGGCTCTGAGCTGGTCACTGGCAGCACGAGCAACCTGATGGCAAGAGGGGAGCAGGTCAAGGTGCACTTCTACAGAGTGATTCATCTCATCTGAAAGCTATGGTAGGTAAAATGGATCGGCCTGGGGATTAATTCTTCTTGCTACACCAACCTCAGAGGGAAGCTCCTGAGACCAGCTCCTAACTCCTGCTTATGAGCTACCCAGAAAATTACTGGTTCTGTGTTTTGGCCTCATATATCTGTTGCTAGGGAGAGAGGATGGCTCCTGTACACCTAACAGAGAACAGGCTGGTAATTAAAGCCCTGAGAAGATCCTGTTCTCCCAGAACAAAAGGTCAGGCAAAACCTTGGCAAGAGGAGGTTTTCCAGCTCCTCTGCAGAGGGCTGGGGCATGGGCATGTCTACACCCCATCAAATCAATCATGCACTGGCGAGGCTCATTTCTCCCTGATGGGGATGGCTATCTTTGGGATGTTTAAAGACCAAAGCTGAAGGAGAAGATAGAAATTAATTCCCTTCACACTGAGAGGACATCTGGAACAGCTTTGAACATGCAACGGCTATACTGTGTCAGCCCAATACCACCCTGCATCACTATGCCCTCTCCACTGGTGACCAGCTATATATGCTGAAGGAGCACATGAGATAGGAAGGATCTCTGCTATGATACTTCTCTGTGCAATTCCCAGCCTTCGGATCTGGCAAGTAAGAGGTTATCACCGATCCCTCATGTTTAATGGTCTCAATGATTTTTCTTCCTGAATGTAATTGTTTTTTGAAGCCAGTCATGCTTTCGGCCTTACACTGTCCCATGGTAATGAGTTCCATGATGATTTATGAGTTGCGTGAAAAAGTACTTCCTTTTGTTTGTTTAAAATCTGCTACCTGACAATTCCATGGAGTTCCTCCTAGTTCCTGAGCAGAAAGAAGCAGGGACTGATCGTCCTCTAACCACCCTCTCCAGGCCACTCTGGATTGCTGTACACCCCACTCAGATGTCTTCTGTTGAAGCGAAAAAGTCCTTGTCTATTTAATGATTTCTGTGGACACCATCAAATGCCTGTGGTCACGGTGGTTGCCCTTTTCTGGGTTTCTGAACTCTCTTGAGAAGGGAGGAGGAAGACACAGGAATGGATAAGCCAGCCAGCTTAAGGGGTGGGGATACTGTGGACTTACCACAGCAGAACTGCATTTTCTGGTCTGCTCTCAGTTCCTCCCCTAATCATTCTTCAAATCTCATTCCCTCTCTTGCTCCCTACCGAGATGATGTTTTGTGTGACCCAGCCCAAGAACCCCAGATTTCTTTCCCCAGTGGTAACTGCTAATTCAGAGCGCAGTGCTCAGTTAGCAGGGAGTCCAACCACTACATTTTTTTCACATTGTTCCAGTTTGGGCTCAGATTTGGCTGAAGATATTCCAGTTTGAGTCCAGGCTAAGAGAAGTTCATTAGCTGCTTGCATGCAAAAAATGGCTCACAAAAGCTGCCCACAGCACAGAGCTTCAGCCAAGGATGGCCACAAGGTGGGGAGATGAGTAGAACAAGGAATGGGTGGGAGCTCACACCCCCTGGGGGTGCAAGCTCCTGTGCTGAATGGGACCTCCCTTGGGGATGTTGGGTTCAGGCCAACCATCTTTTCAAATGCTTCATTAGGTTCAGCTCAGGTTTGCGCTCAAGAGCACTTCTAGGTTTGACATTTCAGCCTGAAAGATAATCATTGACTCTGGCTGTTTGCTTGGTTATGGGATGGAGGTTGTGTAAAGGACGGACACAGTGTGGGACGCTTCCTCCTCCCTCCCACTGCACATCAGTTCTGTTATTTCGCTCTTGCACTGCAACATTATCTTTCGTCTATCTTTTCCTACACAGATCTGAGTCAGGGCCACTTTCTGGTGAGCTTCCTACTATTTATGCATTGAGAAATGGTTTATTATTGGCTTTTATGCTTTTAACAAGATTTTCCTAAAAATATTTTTGGCCTGTCCTTATTATGGGACAGACATACTTTCTACTCCATTCTGTCTTCCTTCTTTGGAAATTATTTCAAATTTGATGAATCTCTCTTTCTTATAACTTATTTCACTGCTAAAGCATGGCAGGATTTTTAGTTTTTGTTTTTGGTGGGGGTTTTTCTGGATATTTTAGCACATTCTAGATTGGTTGTATATATTTATTCTGAGCCTCTAATACTTTGTCTTTAAACAGTTTTTATGTCTTCTGTAAATATTTTACCCATTTAGCTTTTCTTTTGAATTCCTTCTTAGCTGCTTTTGTATTTTTATCTTGTTCTCATTCTTAAAATTTAAACTTTGGAAGACATTTCTTTGTTTCTTCTCCTTTCCTTTCTTCTTTCATTCCTAGAAGGATTTGGCTCTTTGGGAGAAGTTCTCTTTGGTCATGCGTATGGCAAGGTCCAACGCATGGTCACTGCAGAAGTCAGAGAGAGGCTCTGTGGTCCAGCAGATCCACCACCATCAGCGCTAGAGCCTGACCACCCTTGCAAAACTTCTCTGAGAAGCCCTCAAAGAACATATGGGAGAGGAAAGGAAATTTACCCATTTCAGAAACTCTCTATTTCGTGTACTAAGTAAGGAGGAACGTGCTCCAGATTTTTGCACACCTGCATCTGTGGACTTGTGCATCAGGCTAAGGAAATGGTAAAATGGTGAACCTTATTGGCATCATCCAGGAAAACTGCTCACACTTACTAGGGGAGCCTTCCTGATAGACACCTACCCCAGAACCTGGCTTCTAGAGCTGCGAGGTGATAGTCTTCAGGCAGGATGCCAGGTAACAGAGCCATACCTATGAATTTCAGAGTCAGAAAGTTGGTTTCCAGAGTCTCAGGAAAGCTGAGAGGTGCCCAGCACACAGTCTGCTGGAAGTCCAGCCTCAGCAAAGCCCCAGTAGCATCTCCCCCATCAGGGTCCTTGGCCATGGACCTGGGAAGAACACATGTGTAGCCACTAGGTCCCCAGGGATCGCTGTCAGCCCGAGAGGCAGTCTCACAGCTCATTCCCAGAGCCTGATACAGCAAACCTTAGAATAGACACCACAGAGGATCCCAGAGAGACGGAACAGCCTTATCCACCCCCTCAGACATCTCTGCTCAGTTCAGCTCTGAGAAATGTTGGGTTGCTGGATCACAGAGCTGGCTCCGTGGGAATAAGGAGCAGCAGCCTGGCAAGGGGTAAGCCAGGCACAGGGCAGTTATCATTTATCACTTACAATGACTGCAGATAAGCCCAGTCATTGCCAGGTCCTGGTCTAGCTGCCCATCTGTTCACACACCTGGCAAGGACAAGGCTGGATATGGACATAGGATGGATGGTTGCAGCTCAGTGCCTGGGCCATTGTCTAATCAGCAGACAGCAAGAGCCGGGTGATCCTCACTGGGACACGGAGCTCTGTTCCTCCAGCTCAGTCAAACCCATGCACTGAGGCTCAGCTCGGGCATGCGCTGAGCAAGAGGAGGTCAGTCACCTCTCACCACACAGCGCACAGACTGATTAAAACCAGGATGTCCTGCTTTTAACTTTGCTAGGAGCAGGATCACCAAGCTGGCAGCTCCAATGAGCTTTAACCAGAAGTAGNATATGAAAGACTAACAATCTTATCTCAGTACGAAACACTAGCACGCACGTCTCCGCCTGTTTTCTGCTCTGCTGCATACTTGCAATTAGCTCTTGTATCTGAAAGGCAGAGTGCACTGTTTATGGTGTTACTGGAGCATCCAAGTACTTTATATGCTTATTTTTCATAACAAAATTACTTTGTCCATAAATCAGGCTAAACTCAGAGGCAGCTTTGACCCATTACCTCAACCTCTTGCTGTAGATCAGCTGTTCATAAACTGTGTGCCCGGATTCGATGTCCAGGGTTGCATTAGGGATAAAATATTTGGGAAACACAATTTGCATCACAGCTCTTTAAGTAAGTATTTGGCTTCCTGGAAATGATGACTCACGGTTTGGATGTGCAGAAATGTACCAATAACATAACCTTTCGATCCCCTAATGCCAGACAGATCTGTATAAACCCGGCCTTCGTGCTGCCCAGATGGATGGTATGATCCGTATATATAGTATCACTTCAGACTCGGTCTTTCTGCAATGTGTGGGAAAGATAAGAAACAGGGCAGAACATGACACTGAGGTCAGTCAGCTCCCAGAGCCAGGCTTTATCAGTTCATCTCCGACTAACTCCTTCCTCTGCCACCCAGATGATTTAATAAGCAACAGTTTCTGGAATGAGTCCTGCCTCCTGGCACATTTCATACGATCTTTTCAGCCTAGCTCTGTGCATTAGGTACGAAGATCCTCATGAAGAAACCTTCTGAGAGTGGGTCTAGTGCCTGGCAGGGTGAAGCAGCTGCGCTGTTATTGCTCAAAAAATTTATATAAAATTGTCATTGAAGAAGCCTTATTTATTTCCTAATGCAGGTGGTTAGCGATGAAAGGCCAGTTTTCCGAACAGCCACCCTGGCAAATGTCTGTTCAGCAGCCAGAAAAAGTTTGTGCGGAGCTCTGCCAGCCGATAAACATGTGGGAGATCACTGTGCTCAAACCCACCTCAAGCACTCAGTGGCCTTCATCTCGGTTTTTGCAGAGGTGCACATAGAGGTGGACTCTGCTTAGAAGCTGGATGCAAAATATAGAATAAACCAGAATAAACTCAACTCCTCTGCAGGACAAGTGAGCTCTGCTTTCTGCCACAGTGATCTTTTCCTGCACGAGAAAGCACCTCTACAAAACCAAAATGATGTTTTTTCCAAGGGAACTTTTGTCTTTCCCAGCAATTCTGTTTGACATTAACCCTGTGTCTATCTCAGCTGCTGCACCGCATCCTTGGCATTCCCAGTCTGCCCAGTCAGCTGGGCTCCTTGCCCAGATCTATCCCCTGTGATGGGGTTGAGCCACTGAGCAGATCAGATGAGCCTCATGGGAGCCACGTAGCCGTCTGGCCAGTGAGCCCCAGGCAGAGGGCAGCTGGGCACTGAGGGGTAGAGCCATGTGGGGCAGACACACAGCCCAAGCGAAAAATGTATTTCATCACTTCTGGCATGACCTTTTTTTTTTTTTTTTCCCTGATTCTTTTGCATTTTAAGAAATGATTCAGTTTTCTCAGGCTGAATCAGGACAAGAGGAGTAAGAGTTTCCTTCAGCGCAGGGGGGTTGGACTA
>WEIS01063083.1:0-32150 GCA_013389965.1 Todus mexicanus
TGTTCAAGTGTGTGGTTTGAACTGGCTTGTGCAATGCCCATAGTATCAGTGTCTGAGGACAGGTTATATCTGCACTCTTCTGCCCTATTACAGAAAATTGTTCACCATGAGAACAATCAACCCTTGGAGTAATCTCCCAAAGGAAGTGGTGGATTTCCCTACAGTGGACAGTTTTAGGACTCGGCTTGACAGGGGGCTGAGCCAGCTCATTTAAACTGTATTTCTTTGCCTTGAAAGGTTGAAATAGATGATCCTTGAGGTCCCTTCCAACCTGGGATTCTATGATTCTATGTTAAAGGTGGCTGATAATGACCTGCTGACCCCAAAATTGCTGTTTGGGGTAGAATGTACTCATGTCACAGTCCTGATATCTCTTTATTTTGGGAGCTTGCTTCCTTCCGAGCGTGTTTCTGCAGCTGTTTGAATGCTTGCTGTTCGTCAGAGAAAAAGGGGAACCAAGACCTGTAAACATAGTAAGAAGTTTTGCAAAATGTTATTGGAATGATCTGTCTTTGAGTGCAATAGGAATATACGGCAGAAGAAAGTAACGGGAAGGAAATGCTATCAGAGATAATATTATCCTGCCCATCAGAAACGGCTGCATTTGCCAGACAGTAGCTTAGGAGATCAGATGCTGTTGAAAAGCCTCATTTCCCCAGTGCTCTGCTCAGCTCCTCCTCATGCGCTCCGTGGCTTCCCAAACCTGAGCACGGTGGGGTCTTGACCTCAGAGACAACTTTGTGGAGATAAAGGTAGCGTTAAAATCTCAATGCGAAGCAAAATATTGACTGATTTACAAGAGATCCTTGCTTCTCTGAATCATCCTTTCAAAACATTTTATGTCAGCGTGAGATTCCATGGGAGGAATAGCCAGTTTTAACCCCTTTTAGCTTTTCAAAGCTCCAATAAATCACTTTTGAATCCTATGTCTCTCCTGAAATGCAAGTGTCAGGCAAGTTAGGCTGAAATACTGCTAATGTTATGGGTTGTGGTGATTCTCATTGCTTATGCCTGAAATAGGAAATGAATAAATGAAAGATAACAGCCCCCAGCCATACCAGAGGCTATCAGCAGGTGAGGCAGTGGTGATTCAAATAATTCCTATCTTGGATTTATGTTTTTAAATGAACAATATTTCATGGGGTTTTTTAAGGGGAAGGAGGAAGAGAGAGGCCAAGCTGAACAGAAATCCCAGTAGATGCTTCTACTTCCAGCAGTGAATAAGCAAGAAAATAGGAAACGTGAAGTAGAACATCCGTGTTCTGCTAGACAAAAACTTTTCTTGGAAGGAAAAAACACCGGCTATTTCTTCTAGTTCTGTTTATATCATCGTCTTACCTTTTTTTCATGTTAGAAACAAATATAGTTTAGAGGTGCAGCACTGCACAGTGTAAAAGCTTTCAGGGATGAATAAAGGTTGTGCAGGTGTAGAGCAAACACGAGCTGATGGGAGATAGGTCACCATCTTTGGAGCACATTACCCGCTGTTCACATGTGAAAGCTCTCCCAGGCCTGACCCTGTCACCCGAGAAGGCTCTTTTCTGTTGTAGTGAAATATTTGGAAGATGTGTGCTCCAGGCCCTGGCAATATGTGTCTGTAGTCCCTGTGTGGACAGCATGAAGTTTATTCAGACACTTCCATTGCTTGTTCCTCGGGAGCAGCATTATAGGTCTTAAGTCTCAAGTTCCTTGGCAGGGACCACAGCAAGTATCAATGCCCTCATCCTGCACTATGGGATGTGCCTCTTTTTGCATAGATGTGGTGATAGCTGTGTCCTTAGCTATCCATTGAATACAGCCAACCGGTAGATATAATTAGGCATTATCAATGGGGAAGAGGACTGTTGACCTGAAGCTAGAACCCTGATTTAAATGGATCACATACACACAGAGTCTGTTCTTCCTGCCCAGAGGAATGTGGCACTTCTAAGCAGTTATGATGATGCTGTGAAAAACTTGGCATGGACCAGCAAACTTCATAGGAACCTGCAGAACAACACGGCTGCCAGAGCAGTGAAATCCCACATAACTCTGTGATTAGGGAATTAGCAAAGCCAGGGCAGTTTCACTGGGTAATTGCCAGCAGTGCTTCCTTTCTGAGATGGGAGCTGACCCCCAGCATGTCACGTTAGTAGGCTGTATTTTTTTCCCCTTTGCAATAGTTACTATGTCATAGCCAGTAACGTATTTCACTAAGATTTACTGTGTAATAAAATTCTTGAGGAGTCGTGAAATTTAAGTCACCTACTCATTCTGATACGCGCTCGGTAGACTTATCATTTGGAATGTGTTTCATACTTGAGAAATGAAATGCTGGTATTTAAAAAAGCTGAAGAAAAGACTTGAAATATATGAAACCCCAGTATGTAATTTTTGCTACTTAACGGTGTAGGAGTTTTGTTTTAAATTAGTCATTCTCAAACCCCAAATGTACATGAAGAGGTCTTGCGTGTTGTGGGTTTCTGGAGTCTGAACGATTCCTTGCTGCCAACCTGTTGTGGATGTCTGAAGGGATGCGGAGTACAAGTCGCTTATTCTATTTTGTGGCGTCTCTCAAAGATAGAAACCCTATTTTCATTCCAGAATTCAATAAAAACAAAATCATTTTAGCTAAAATTGAATTGTTACCATGTCTGTTGCTGAATCATGTGAAATGGGGGTGACTGGAGGAGACACTGCGGGATTTCCACTGGAATTCTTCCTCCAGTGTCGTGTTGACTGATGCTCAGCCATCTCCCAGACCTAAGCTCTAGCCACCAGCTTGTAGTTTCTGTTAGAAAACATCTGCTTCATTCTCTTGCACAGAAAACACGTCTCCAAAAAAATGTTAAAACGGTTTGGCTGCCATACAATGGGAAGTTGGACAGAAACCCATTTAATGGAACATGCTTTCATTAGCTGCCGTGGGCGATTTGTAGGGTTCTCTGGGATCAGCTGGTGCTAGAGTCACTGCGGCTCATCTCACGCAGGCTGCAGACACCCATCCTGGCTGCACAGAGAATAAGCCTAGATCGGGGATGGCACATCTGTCCGAAGCAAATGTTGTTCCACCTCATCCCCTTTTCCAAAATCACTATCATTTAGTGAAAAGGAAGCTTTGCTTAAAAGAAAAAAATCTTGTTAGAAAGCATTTTCCTTCTAAAATCTAGCATTTTTATCTGCTTTTCTAAATAAGGGTGCTTTTAAAACATTTTTTCCTTTTTTTTTTTTTTCCTTCATTCTGCCTACTTATTATCTTTTTCTTTAGATTTTTCAATTGCTACCTCTGATGAAACCTGGTAACAAAAAGGAGAGATAGTAGAGAGACTTTAGGAAAAGAGCTCAATACAAACTGAAAATGGGGAAAAATCAGCTCTTTGTTTTTCTTACAGTTTGCTTGGGAAAGTACAGAAGGAAAAAATCCATAGACTTTTCCAAATGAAGAACGCATATTTTGTCCAAAGTATTTTCATTTAAGTATTTTTATTTACTCTACTACTGTGCATAACTATCACTCAGTGTTGGTGAATATTACTTAATCGGTCCCTAAGGGACCAAGGACTGTAGAATTCAACCTGGATTTGTTTCAGGGGGGAGCAGAGCTTGCGAATTAAGTCTCTGGGCCAGTCCTACATTTCTGCTCTTACAGATTTCAGGAGCATGCTAATAGGATTAGGTACTACAAAGCTGTCTGGCATTCAGAATTAATATCGGAGGGGAGTGTGTTGTGGAACAGGATTTCTTGCAAAGAGCACTGATAGCAGAAGCACAGACTCGCTGGGAGATTCAGCCATCACGTTACCACTTGCTGCTGCGAGCTTCCTATTCCATCCCTTTGGATGCTTTTCCAAAACCTCCTCCTTTTCACACAGCTCCTTGAGGTGGACACTCTTGACCACCCATGGATACCCTCATGTCAGGGTGTTTTTATATGCGACTATGTCACGGGTTATTATTATGACTGGGGGAGGAAGAACTGGAATGGTTGTGTAAATAGCATGTGCTTAGTTCTGGAAATAACTTCAGCTGATACTTTTGCAAAAGCTGAGTAAGTAGGTAGCTAAAGTCTTGGTGAGCTTTGTGTCCTGAGTGATGGAAAGTCGGGTCAGAACGTTTCTTAACATGCACAATGTCTCTACTTTGCTGCTCTCCCTGTCCTGTTCGTTCTTTTCGTTCATTTTGCAAAATTCTACAGCACTGGAACCAGAAAGGTAACATTACAAATTCGGTGTATGTTGAGTAAAAAAATAGAACAAAAATCAAATTCCTCCTAAGGGATACAAAGCTGAACTTCAGACAGTTCTGTTAATTCTTATTTACTGGGTTCAGCCCAGCATCCCATCTGCAGCAGGGACCACAGGGAAGTACGAACAGGCCCGTGTGGTGCTTCTCCTCTGGCACTGCTCGTATTCCGACTGTTTGCCACTCAGGGACATTACTTCAGGAGTATAGATAGTAAGCTTTGTTTTCTGTGGACTTAATCTTCTCTACCCTTAAGCCAGTGTAGGCTTGTGATATCCACAGCCTCTCTTGTTAGGTGCTGAAATCACTTCTGTTTATCTCGGACATGGTTCCAGTTTGATTTAAGGGATCCTTGTGTCAGTATGGGAAAAGTCCATGGAGAAGCAGTCTCAATCCGTGCTGTCCATACCATACAAGGTCCTGCAGCAGTCTGATATAACCTCCTTATATTTCCTTTTCCCCTAATGATTCTTAAAATTTCATCTGTCTTTTGTTCCTCTGCCTGTTGGTAGCTCTGGGCTGAAATTTCCATGGGGCTGTCCACTGTAAATCCAGGATCTCACTCCTGTGTAGTCACAGCTGGCTCAGAGTCCATCATTTCACATGTGAAGTTAGGATTGTTTTTCTCACATGCATATTTGGCATTTATCCCTATTGAATTTCATCTGCCATCTCATACATTATCTCATTTCATAAGGTCCTTCTGCAGTTCCTCACTGTCAGCCCTTGTCCTCATTACCATGAATAAATTGATATCAGCAAAGTTCCTCCTCCTGCTTTCCAAGAGTATGTTGGAGAGTGTAGAGCCCTTATTTGACCAGTACAGGTGACAGGCTTTCGCTCCTGGAAGTTTGTGCATCTTCCCTGGTTAATTGGTGCCCAGTATTACGCTGATAAATTCAGTATGCGGTGGGATGAATGTGTCCTGTTTGCTCCAGCGTTCTTGTTTACAAGAAACCCGAACAAGCTGTGCAAAAATGACTGCTCACAATTTTCTCATGAGGTGTCTGTGAGCATTCTGTTTGCAAGTGTTAGATGTTGCAGAAATCCAGGTTAATCAGGGCAGTTGGATTCCTCTTCTTGCTCTTGAAGAAGAACCTGCTAGCTGATGAGAATCCTCTGAAGTACAAAATCTCTTCTTACAAGTGCTTTTGACAACCTGCTCAAATGAGCTTGAGTATTTCTGTTGATAGAGTAATGTGTGTGAGAAAAGAGCAAACGGGTTGTTAGGTGTGTGTTTAGGAGTAGTAAAATGACTTGACTGAGTTAAAGGAACCTCCTTGAGAAGTTTGCTGGTGAATAGGCAACTAGTGATGGAGAGTGTACTGCTGTTCCACCAGGTAGCCCTACATTGTGGGTGTACTTGGTGCAGGAAGGATCAGTGGCCTCTCCATGCATTCAGGGACCATCACCCTTTCTCCAGGTACCATCATACCATGACAATCCAAACTGTCACTTCTCGGAGCTGATCAGCAGCATTTCTGTACGGTGGGGGCACGTGTGGACACAACCAGTGTCAGTATTGCCACATGATCTGCTCTCTGCACCGCAACCAAGAGCAGAGATCTGACTTTGGAGATCTGTGGGACTTTTCTAGCTTAGAGATCTTTTCCCTACCCCAATCCTATATCTATTCCTCTAGAGACAGAAAGTTTGCTTTGACAGCTTCCTTGTTGAGTCCAAACCTGAAATGGTTCATGTGATGTTTGTCTTGTACATGTGCGTATGAGTGGGAGGGTAAAGGGAGAGGAGAGGCTGAGAACAGGGATCACGTAAGAATTTTCCTGAACTATTCACAATTTGATTTCCATGAATAACATGAAAGGCACCAATAAAACCTAGAAAAGAAATGGAAGATTCAGAGGTACCTCCTCTGATGATTATGATGTAGATAACTTGGAAGAAATCTGCCATTGGTGTATTGTGCTGCTTTTCAACCTGGGCACAGCTGAAGTTGTAGCAGAAAGGCAAAGACCAAAGAGGATTTGATCAGGTACATGAATATACAGACAGGAGTGGAAGCACAGTCCTGTGAAGCTCCTTTGCATTTCTCTCTTCTCGAGCAGTAGCTTTTATTTCAGCTGACATAAAGCGCTAGTGGTTTTGGGCAGTATTTCAGGCAAATCTTCAGATAGGGGTGAACTGTTCTTGAACCAAATCTCCAAAGGCTTTGGCACAAGTGTGCTTTCCCGCAGTACGAAATGCACATTTTTGTTCAGTATTTATATTTGAATAGACATTAATGAATGCCTAAAGAAAATCAGGATCTCCACTTTTGCCCTTGTTCTTTGATTTCCCTTTGTCTGCTTAATGCTGATGCAGATTGTACATCTTGTACTGGCAGATCTTTCCTGGTGTCTGTCTCATGGTTGAGGTTGGGGGGTGCTGAGGGAGAGGACTCGACTCTGATGTAACTGTGACAAAACATTTATTCATTGAATGTATCAGTTTCAGTATTTACTGTCTGACGATGATGCCAAACTAGAGGAAAATCCATCTCTTTTATTATTAATCTTTACTCATAACCTTTTCTGTAAGTCTACCACCAACACCACAGCGTATGAAGGTGTTGGTATCGTTAAAAGGAGGAAGGTATCACTAAATATTTATTCTTTTTGGTATTGGCTTTCCCACTTAATATAAGAGATCAATCTGTTCCTGTGTGTGCTCCTCAGGAGCTGACCACGGCTGCTTTCAGGCAGGTTTTGAGTGCATGGCCAACTTAGACTTCTGGATGTTGATATGTCACACTCCTATATGAGTACTGGAAGACCTCAAAACTGCATTCAGGGAGTTCATAAGGGGGAAGTCCACTGCTTTCTGTTGATTGTATAATAACTAAAATGAGGCAAGGCCAAGGTTGACCATGATCATTTGTGGGCTAGGTGCAGTGTGTCGTGTAAACTGGAGATCAACGTTAAGTTTAACCTGAAATCCACGTCAGTGAAGTAGCTGACATCACAGGAGAGCTAAATGTCCGTGACCTTTTTCTGCTTTGCTGAGTTAGTAGATTTATTGCTCTAGTGTATTTTTTTAAGGGTGGTTTTTATATGCCACTTGTCAAATTGCAACTCCTTGTAACTGATTAGCCCTTCAGAAGGTATGCCCCTGGTTTCCATATCGCACTGAAGAATGATTCTCTGTTAATGAAAAATTGAGTTGGTTTCGTTTGCTGTCACATTTGAAGCACAGGTATATTTTTTTTCTTCCCTAGCAGTGGTTACATTTTAATGCATGTATTCAAAATTGGAGTCCAATATGAAATGACCTGTATCAGCTATGATATACTCAGTGGAAAGCACCAAAACATGATGCAGTGAACATAGTTTATGGTCCCAGGATAACAGCATCCCCAAGTTGATTTTATGCAATACTTGTATAAAATATTTGATTCTGGTGAGAGGCTCTGTAGATGCAGATGTACTTCTCTGTGAAAATTTATTGGCAGTGGTAACATATATTGCTTTAATTTTGGAGACGGAAAACATGTTGGTGGATTTTTATGCTGTGATTAGGAAAAGAAAGGATCAGGATAACTGTCAATAATTACTCGTTGGAGTTTATGGAGAATAAAAAATCTATTATTATAAACCAAATGTGGCATGATGGGTTTCAAGGCATTTCACTGAGTCTAGCAGATGTGGCAGGTTCTAAAGTTCTTAATCAATGGACAAGTAAATCTTTTATTAAGCTCTTTATGCAGTTAGAGTAGACTGTCATATATATATATTTTTACAATTAACTATATCTGAGTTCTGTGTCTCAGAAGGTGGCTTAAGTGTCCTCATAGGCTGATATTTAGGGCTGAAGTGAAAAATAGAACAACATGCAAAAAGCGAGTAATTAGAAGCAGATTTTTTGCTTCTGAATTTCTAATCAGATTCATAACTCCTGCTTCAAATGAATGGGGATGCTATTTTCATGCAGAAGTAAAAAACCCAAATATTTATCATATCAAAACCGTTCCAATATTTCCCTGAGCACATCAGGATTAGAAGAGAGCTTTGTAGCTAGAATGGGTCCCTCAATGGCTTCTTGAACAGAAAGGAGATATGAAGTGATCTCAAAAGTAGAAGTTATAAAGAAAATTTCATACATCACACCTGGCAGATTTTAAAAGTGATGTTTGAGGATAACTCAGGACATCTGTAACTCTAGAGCACACTGTGAACCCTTGGAAGCCTTGTAATGAGATTATTTTATAGCAAACCCCATTTTGTGGCACTAACAGAGATTTGATGGAGAATTTTGAAACTTCCCAAAACCAAGAAAAATGTCAACTGGAGAATAATTCAGCTTGTTAAGCTCTGAAGACGAGGTCTCCACAGCTCTCGGTCCTCTGACCCGTTCACAAGAAATCGACTGCCCGGTAAGCAGCAATTGATTTGGGACTTTCTGCCCCGTGTCCCCAGCTCATCCTTTATCTGGCTTCTGAACGGCAGAACCTCTTGCCATTGGAAATCCAATTACAGTTAAACAAAGATTCACCTCAGTGCCTCGTGGAAAGCTTTGAAAAATGTTTTGCTTAAAGACAGCTCTGCCCACATCTGTCTAGATGGAGAGCTAAGATTTTCTGAAGGTTTTAATGCTCTCTTCGGAAACGGGGTATTAGCTAATCTTCACATTAATGTTAATCTAGACCAGTCCCCTTTATAGCTACAGAGGCCATGTAGGTCACGCTCTTACTGCCTATTTCCTCATGACATTGGCTTAGAAAGTTGACTTCATTAAAATGAAATGTTTTGGGGTTGGGTTTTTGGGGTTTTTTTTTATCCCTTCAGGTTTTTGGTCTAGCTTTCTCATTGTGTCCTTTGAGCCTCTGAGAATTTATGTATTCAGGATTTTCTCCTCCTTCTGTGCACCCCTCTATCAAAGCCAGCAGGTAGAAAATCACTTTGACTAAAGCTGAGATTCTCACATTAAAAACTGAGATTCTCTAGCTTTTCAAAGCATGTGATTATATAAAGTATTGAATACTGTGAGAATTGGATTAGAAAAAAACCACGAGGGCTGATACGGAGACAAATGATAATGAGCAGTTGGAAAAGCTGGTGCGTACAAATACAGTAATGGATAGCAAATGTCAAGAGTTCAACATTCAATTTTATTTCTCTGTTTTTATGAGCTGGATTTTTATTATATGTCATGGGGAGTGTGTGTGTGGTTAAGGGAATAGCTGGAAAGGTGAGCAGAGGATAGAGATGAAGGGTCAGGGTAGTCAGAGAAATTGGGATGAGGAGGAGTGAAGTGAAGCCAGAGGAATGAGCACCAATCACACAGGGAAGCAGATTGTCACATTTATTTGGATGTTCCTGCATTTCACCAGATTCTTGTTTGCCAGCTTCTCAGTAATTGCCGAAACTTAGGAGAGTCGCTTCAGGGCCAGGAGTGTTGCTTCAGCATACGACAGAGGTGGATCCAAAACTATCTTCCTCATGTGGAGGTGGTTTCTTAGCACATTCCTTCAAAACCAGAAGGAAACCGTAGCTTTGTGTCCGTGCAGCTCCTCCTTCCCTCCTTGGGGAGCTGGCGATGAATTTTAGGGGTGAGATCCGACTGTGAAATCTGGGGCTCAAGCACAATAAAGATTTTCAGCATATTGCAGCAAAGAGAAATGTTTTTCCAATTGAGAAGAGTGTCAGAAAAGCAGAGATGTTCCCTAACATCCCTCTAAGCTGGAGACTCCACCAGTGAAAAGTGCAATGTTGGTTCTAAAATTTCATGTGGGCCATTTTCTAACGCTGGGCTCAGCAGCTGCCTTTGATGCTTGTGTGTTTTGGGAGCTTGGGAGTCTTTTCCAGCTGAATGTGGAGACTGTCGAGTGCTTCAGTCATGCTGCAGGTGACCTCAGTCAGATACACTGTTTGCTGTCGACTTCGTGGTTCGATTTTGCCGTTTTCGTGGTGTCGATGTCCATTCTGCCTTTTTTTTCCCCTTTCACCTTTGTCTTCATTAATAACTGCCAATATGCCTGTGTATTGCTGTAATCCATGTGCTTCATCAGCTTGCCTGAAGAGGATGGAGGAGATACAGTCATGAAAGGCACAGCTCCTGCCAGACAGATTGACCCGTAAACCCTGGACCAGTGTTTAGGATTAAAACCAGCTCTGACAAGATTGTGCTTCTGCAGATTGCCCACCTCTCCTCAGCCGCCTGCCCTCTGTTCAGCAACTTCTGAAGTGCTGCTGCTGCCTTGTGCTAGGCTTAGGATTAAAAATGTGGCCCTTCTGGCCTTCCCTTATCCTCTGGCCTGACTTATGTGGAATGGAAATAATCTGCAACTTGTTTGAACATAGACTTTGAGGAGGAGGATGGAAATGATCTGTCCCGTGGAAGCAAATACGTGTATTTAGCGGGGAGTGTTTAGACCGGAGTCTGTACACAGAGAGCCAACAGAGAGCTCCTTCCATGGGTTTGAGATGGGACTAATCATGCATTGTGGCTTCCCCGAGCGTCAGGGATGCAGCTGCCTCATGATAACACCCCTGCATAACCACACAATCGCTTCAAGAACACTCCCAAGCACTCCCAGTCCATAGCAGGGCTCTTCAAAGAAGTGGGTACGCTGCAAGATGTGAGACACTTCAACATTGCATCTTGGTGCCTCATGCTTGTTCTTGCCCCCTCATTGAGTTCCTCATCAAACGTGGCCCATTTAAAGATTCAGAACAGGATTTTTCTTAACTGCCAGCTTTGCAACAGCAACCTGCTATCCAAGAAATCAAGCTGTGTGCTGTCTGCTTCATCAATCATTACCAGCCAGCACTGACGGCGAGGATTCAGGATGGTAACTTAGCTGGCAATTAGGCAGCTAACGCATGGCAGCGGGTGGAGTGTTATCTTGTGCTGGCAGCGGCCGCATGGACTCTGTGGTGCAAATGGCCTGGGAGAAGAATTTTGCCTGTTTCTTAGGAAGCTCAACCTGTGGCTTTGTACAGAGATTAATTTTCCTCATTTTTGAGGCTTTACTGTCTTGAAAATTTGCTATATCTCTGCATTTGATAAAAGCAGCAACATTTGGTTGGGTTTGTTTTTACTTTTGTGAGGGCAGTGTTTTAGTATTGACAGCTTTGGCATCCCCTCCCAGCACTGCTGTTGGGGCATCATTATGTCTTCCTCTCACCAACAGCCTTGGGGACAACTTCAACAGTACAGCATGTGCCACCGTGTCTACTTTCCCCTCTGCTGTACTCGTAGTTGTAGCTAGTCTCTAACTACCATGTACATTCCTAATATATGTTGCAGTATTACACAGTAGTTAGGAGACCTTCAACAATTTGGAGCCATCCTATATGACCGAAAGCTCAGTGAATGAAAGGCTCTTCCAGACTAACAGTGATTGTTTTGAAAAGTTGGGGTGTGACGTGGTGTTAAGCTTTCTCACTGCTGAGACGTTCTGTGTGTCTCACACATGCAACACACTCACAAAAGAGCTGACGCCCCCTTGCACATTCTGTTTTCTTTCACACATGACTTGCTGAAAGAGGAAAAGGTGAAAATGCATCATCATCAGCTGATCTTCATGAGAAACGTTTATTCAGTCATAGGTTTTACAGATTGGTTTTTGGAATCAGGATCAACTACAACCATTGAGAGTGGAGAAGTCAGAGCAGCCTTTCAGGGTGGAGAACAAGAGCCATCACCCCCTATCAATAGCCGATGAGTTAATATTTGTCTTGGAGCAGCAGGGCTTGAATCAGGTAGACCTGAGACTCGAACCCTTGCTTTACAAATCCAGGTTGAACCCTCTAACCATGGGGAAGCTCTTATCCTCTTGCCTGTGAAGTTAACTTAAAAAATAAATGGTCTTCCCAGCAGCCTTGACTCAGTTTCTCACTGGCTGATAGACTGTGTCCTTCACACAGAGACATGACAAATCTCTTGTGGGTAACCTGAGGCAGAGGGGCCAGGAGACCTGACACCTCAAAACCTCATGAGTGAGGCTCTTGCGACCGGTGCTCACCAGAAACACTTGGCCAAGTCCTACACGTGCAGATTGAAGATGAGGAGGAGGAGGTGGGGAACGATATCTTACAGCAGATACAGAGATATCAGAACTGAGAGAAAACCCCTGAAAGCAGACATTTATTCCCATTTTTGCAGGCCTATGTATAAAAGCAGAACCTGTGGCATGAAGATCTGTGGTAATTTTGCAAAATTGTTTCCTCTTCTTAAGTGGCAATGAATTAAGTCATACTGTGCGCAGCATTGTGGTCAGTGCATCATAATGGGAAAACAGCAAATAAAAAATACTCTTCCAGCAATAATGTGTTAACATCTTTTTCACACCAAATAAATTTTTGATAGTTATCACTGATGTATTTTTTTAATAATTGACTGGGAAGCTTAATAATGCTATGTATAATTTAGGAATCCAATTTATTGACAGAACCAGAAACCACTGTATTAAATAGACACAAAAATAAGTTAATACAATTCATGGGGAGGAATTGTAAGTTCACAGCAGGCAAAATACGATAAGCACTAATGTAACTTTTTAAAATAAGGATTAAGGACAAAACCTCCTAGCCTGTCCAGAGTGGAGCATGGGATGGTATGAAAGCTTTGGTGCCTTGGTTCATAGCCTGCAATCTGTCTGTCCAGCCAGAATAAAATCTGCTCACTTTTTCACTCTTCATTTTTTGCTCGAGCTGCCCTCATTTTCCTTTTCAAAATGTCTTTCCTTCTGTGTATAGTATTTTTGAGAACCCTTCCATCATGGCAGGGTTTCCTTGATTTCTGTTCATCTCTTCTCCAGCAGCCGAGTCTGTTTAGTGAGCTTATTAATTACCACGTTAGGCTTATTGAAGTGAGCACCTCATTTGGAGAAACCTCCAGGGGACTCCAGCAAATATACACATACTCATTACACAGACTGTTTCCCACTTGTATATCAGCATTTTGACAATAAACGCTTTATAATGTTACAGAAAATGGTGTGAGTTTAAAGTTAGAATTTAGTTGAGGCTGTGCTTTTTGATTTTTGTTTGTTTGGGGCTTTTTCATGATCATTAGCTATGCAGCTACGTGTCGTCAAACAACCAGGAAAATGATTTCTCACGTGGTTTCTGTGCTGGGCTTAAAGAAATCCACCTCTTCTGTCTTGCTGGTTCATGCTGCTCATTAAATGACACTTGGCTTGGCTGTTGGCAAGTGAAAATATAAAGGGCCACTCAATTAAATACAGTTCTGAATTTCCTCTCTTTGTAGGAAGGGCGTGATAATAGTGTGATAATAGTGTCTGACTGGGTTTAGCACTGCTAGCTGTGCAGTTCAACCCAACATATGCAGAAGATTCAAAAGTTAAAAAAACCCTACGAATTGGGCAGCCGATAGCTGGCTTTGAAGTTCAAGTTAACTAGGTGACGGTAACATATGGCGGGGTGTCGGCTGTGGTGTATTCGAGGAGGGAGGAATACAAGGTGGAAAGATTTTGCAAATCCATCTGATGCAATGACAGGTCAGATAAAACCCTGCGAATCATTTAACTTGGTCAGTTAAAATGCCTCAGACATGTTTAGGGTTGTACCCATTTTATTTATAGACTGGAAAAGCCACAGACAGGTTAGAACGTTTGGCAGCAGGTCTTCAGTCAAGCTGAGGCTGCAAGATCCAGTGTCCCTCCTGCCTCCGGATGAGCAATCTGGTCTAATCCTTGACAGTCGAAATGCTGCAGTGGTTTAGGCAATCCCTTTCAGGGAGATCTACCACAAGATCATCAACCCTCTTGCTTAGTATTGAAGAAAACAGTTCCAAATGTTTTTTTCCAAGATGAAGGTGTTTGACCGGACTGTCGGAGCCCTAATTTCTCTCCCCAAGGGTAAACAGAGCTGTAGAACTGGACGCTGTGTCACACCATGGATCAGCCTCCAACCTCCCACCCCAGGTTTTAATACCCAGAGCAGACAGCTTAAAAACCAGGTGGGTAACTGAAGGCTGCCAGTACTCTCCTCTCCTGTAAGAGATGTGTCACCTATATTGAGTTTCTCTGGGGGCGCTTAAGGCTGAGTTTATTTACTGTGTAACGTGGTAGTTTAGTGCGATTCCTGCTTGCTGCCTAATTAGTTCCACTAATTTATTTGGAACAAAACTTTCCTCCCTTTCTGTAGAATAACTGGAGTGTGGTTTCCATGAGCACCTCTAATCCCTTATTTAACCGCTGCATGGCTTGTTGGATGCTGTGCTTACTCTTTCTGTCTCTCAGGCTTGTGTTTGAATAACTGTCAGCTTTATAAGCACCATAGTGACGCCCAAAGACCCTTTTGGAACAATTGCAGTAGACTTGGTGTAGACAGAGGATGTTACCTTGATCCTTTTCAAAACTGCATACTCCTAGGGAGCTCTCTTCTGAATAGGCGCTAGAGCACAGGGGTCCTGACCTTCAGGGAGAGGACAAGAGATGGTGGCAGGAGGACAAAGGGGTGAAGTGGACAGCTTGACCCTTGGTTAGTGGGCAGCAGAGTGGTGGAAATGTCTGACTTCTGATTTGGACAAGTGCACAGACACCTCAGTGTGCTGGCAGGCCCTGTGCTGAGATTGATGCCTTGAACTCATCATATTCTTATCATAGAATCAAAGAATGGTTTGGGTTGGAAGGGACCTCCAAAAGTCATCTAGGCCAACCTACCTGCAGTGAGCAGGGACATCCTTAGCTAGATCAGGTTGCTCAGAGCCTCATCAAGGCTGACCTTGAATGTCTCCAGGGATTGGGACTCCACCACATCCCTGGGCAACCTGTTCCAGTGTTCCACCACCCTTGTAGTAAAGAACTTCTTCCTAATGTCCAATCTAAATCTACCCTTCTCTAGTTAAAACCATTGCCTCTCATCCTGTTGCTACAAGCCCTTGTCAACAGGCCCTCCCAAACTTTCTTGGGCCCCTTCAGACACTAGAAGGCCACTATAAGGTCTCCCCGGAGCCTTCTTCAAGCTGAACAACCCCAGCTCCCTCAGCCTGTGTTTGTAATGGCTACATCAACCGCTGAGGGTAGCATGGTTTAGCTGCTGTTCATCTGCTGGTTTTCTTTTGGCACTGTGACTGCTAACTATGCTTGACAGACGTACACATCTGCGTTTCGTTGCGTACATGTGTCCCAGCTGGCTCTGGGTTTCTGCTGGGAGCAGTGCCCGGAGCATCCTGGGCTTCAGGCAGAGTGATTTGCCTTGTGCCTGTGCTTTCAGCTAGCGCCAGTGTCTTTACCTGCGCTGTTTTAAACAATATGGGCGGGTCTGTAGATACTTGCTACAGTTTTATTCATTTGCTTAATTTTATTTCTTATACTTTGCTAATTAACTTGTGTCTGATAAAATTTAATGTATTTACTGGCCTTAATTCAATACGACTGTTTNATTCAGTTTGACCTCATTCAGAGCAAGGAGAGTCCATGGATGCTTGTCCAGCTTGCACTTTTACCATTCAGTATAAGAGTACAACACCAGCAGCCACCTCTACTTTGCCACCATGGATGTGTTTTGTTCAGGCAGCCAAATGGATGCTATTTAATCTGTTGCAACTTCTCCTCCTGAAAGTTTCACAGCAGGGTATTGCATATTTTGAAAGGGTTCCCTAGTGAAGGTGGTCTTTTTGTTTGGTCTTTTTTTCCTTTTGGCAAAGGAGACTTTTCCCACTTGCCTTGGAGGGATCTGTAGGCTGCTCTGTGAAAGCTTCGTGCCTGCATGAAAACAGACGTGAGGTAATCAGGCTGGCACAACAGCACGCCATTATTTATGAAGCCAACCCTTTCTCTAACTTTTCCTTTGTTTGTGCAGTGTAATTTCAATGTCATAAATACTAAAAGGTTTACTGCTGAGAGATGAGAACTTCTCTCATTCATCTCTGCAATTAAACTTCTTGTGCCCACAGTGGCTTTTCCTTTTAACTGCCTTTTAGGATGGAGTCCAGGATTTTAAGAGATTTCACTGGCTAATTTTTCTTAATGAGGTCGAAGAGGTTTTGAGGGAACCTTGAATACTATTCCATTTTCTGTTTTCTTTGCAGATTTGGGCTTTATTTTTTTGCACAGTCCTTGAGTTCCTGAGTGACTTTGAACAAATCCTTTTTCCTTTTTTGTGTCTTACTTTCACCATATCTGTAACAGGATAAATCCAGTTACTGTCTTAAAAGTGCCTGGTACTCTACGTGAGCTACCCTGGAGCCAGGTACTCTGACTGTGGCAGCTCAGCTGCTCCCTTTCTTTCTGGCATAATCTCTGCAGCCTCTGGGCTTGTCCTGGAAATGTGTCACACAATCACAAATATTTTAAGGAAAGGAATCCCGGCTGAGTTTTTCTGCAAAGAATGGGGAAAGTTACTGCACGATAATCCCGAGGAGCGTGGTGTAATACTTCCAGAGGCTGTTGGACAGGTGGGGCCTTTGTTCCATTGATAGAGCTTTGTAAATTGGCATTGCTTCAAATCTGAACCAGTGTATGCTGGGGAGAAGTGTATACAGCAATGGATTTCAAACCTTCCTAGAAGAAGCAGGAGTTTCTACTAAATGTACTCAGACCTCCACAGACTTTAGTATTCTTTGTGTTGCAGTAGAGTGGATGTGATGCTATATGACTAGCAAGCTGTCAGAGCAAGCCATGCTATCCCAAATAAGACGTGTAGGACAATTCCTGGATGCTCATGGCTGTCGAGCCCTCCTTCTAAGATTCTGTTTTTTCTGGTTCTTGTAGTTACAAGGGAGGGCACAATGCAGCCTTGCGCCCAGTTATGAATATCCAAGGCTGTGGGCAGCTTCTAGGCATTCTAGAAAATGAGAAAGGCTGAGGGATTGGAGTGACACTTCCAGGGCTCTCTCCAGATCTGGCTTCTTTATTATCTGCAGACCCCACAGGCTTTAAGATTTGGGACAGAAAAAAAAAAAAAAAAGAAAATAAACACTAAGCTGTCTTTGGACCCTTAAGTTAATGGGATTGTTTCTTTCAGATTTTGTGGGTAAATTTTACTGTGAAGAGGAATATAAAGAATCCCATGGTCACTATAGGGCTTTAATTGTTTGAAGCTGTAAGTATGATGTTGCGGTAGTGGGAGTAGCTGGCGTACATCAACCAACTCGCGTTTCAAACAGCTGCTTAATGAGAGCGTCTTGTAAGATCCCCGTTAAGAATAGGCCATAATGAGTGTGATGAAACCACCTCATCCTTGAAAACAAATTCCTTTTCATGGCTTAATTAAAAGTGCTCCTAATACTTCTGTGAGCATACATGATAACTTAGGAAAGCCTCGGTTTAATTTCTATAAAGTGGCCTCAATTAAGACGCAAGCTGGATAATACGTGGCTTTAATATTATATAGTAAAACCTGTTCTTATTTCTGAACTACTGCTCTCTTCCAGTCAAACCCAACATGTGCTTGAAGAGTTTAACAGCTTTCCCTGAGAGGCTAGCATGACAGCCACTTTCTTGTACGCTTATAATCGTGTCTTATCGTGATGGAAAAAACAGTTGAAACTATAGCAGCTGACTTAGTTGGGTGTGACTTGTTGCTGAAATTTTGGGGGGATAAAATTCCAGATGACTGTACCTTGTGAACTGTTTAAGCCCAAATTTTTTAGGAACAGATAGCGCTGGTTAAAGTTGACTGTGCAATGAGCAATGGTACAGTTTGCCCAAAATACAGCGGTGTTGAAATGTGCTGCAGGATGGGTTTGTGTTAAAGATCCTTGGTGAGAACAAGGAGCTGTGTCACCAGCAGCTGGTCTGGACAGTGTAGGCATCTCAGACCTGTGGTTGAGCAGCTTTGGTGAGTGGTCCCTGCCGCCCCAGTGCAAATAAAATCCAGGTGCAGGAGAAGAGCATCGCCTGCTGCTCCACACTGCTGGCAAATTCTATGCCTTTTCCTCTTAGAATCACAGAATCATTTATGTTGGAAAAGACCTTTACGATCATCAAGTCCAACCATTTACCCTACTCTACGAAGTCCACCACTAAACCATGTCCCCAAGCACTATGCCTATGTGGCTTTTAAACACATCCAGGGATGGTGACTCAACCACCTCCCTGGGCAGCCTGTTCCAAGGCCTGACAACCCTCTTCACATCTGGCACAGTGAAATGTTGTTCTCTGTTAGTTGTTTCTATGAAAGATGCTGGCAAAGAGGCTAATTAAAGAAAGAAATGTTGATTTGAGAGAAAATTGCCAAAACGAGCATTGTAAAAGAACAACTGTTTCCTTTCATTTGTCTGAAATTGCTCTCCCCTTGGGAGAAGCATAAAGCTACAAGTCCCTCGTGCAGGGACTTGCCACTCTGTGTTATGCGAGGAGGAGGGTACCAAAAGCAGATAATTTCCATGACATATCTTTCATAGAGCTCTCTCCTGACATTCTGAAAAATCAGTGAATAAATGGCACTGAAATGCATTAGGACCACCCTTATAAAAGTGAAACAATGGTACTACCGTGGTCCTCTTTCCCTTTTACCTCTTTTAGGTGCAGCATTTTGATTGCCCAACAGAAGGCATGTTGTAGTCTGGGCAATGTACTCTGATGTATTACTGAGATTGTTTTCACATTGTCAATTTTTGTGTGCGTAGTAAAGACACTCTATCTGCCTGCCAGTGGAGATTGTGTGGTTCATCACATGAAGGCATGGGAGATTCAAATCGAGGAGTTAAATGGTGACTTGGTCCATATCGCAAACCCTTGACCTCTTGCACTGCAACACTGCGGCACATATCATTAGCAAAAGGATAGTTTAAAAAACTAACGACTGAGGAGGCTTTGTTTTCATATTGATTTCTGGGATGTCTTCCAAATGATCAGGCTGACACCTGCATCGCTGACCTTTTGCTCTCCACTCAGTTCAGGACCCTGCTACAGCCTGATCTTCTTCTTTCAGTTCCACCAATATTGCAGACTCTAATTTTCACCGATTTTTGTTTTTCCTTGCAAATCTGTCAATCACGCTGAACAATTTAGGTGCGATCTGTCTTTCTCAAGCTCTCTTTCACACATAGCTGCCTCCCTGTCTTTCCTTGCTGGGTAGTTGCAGACAGATTTGCTTTCATGCTAGATGGGAGATCATCTTCTTTAGCAGAAACCCTGCCCCTAGAAGCATTGTTTGCAGGTTTTGTTAATTGCTCGTTGATTGTGCCTTGCTTTGCTGTTAGCCTGTTGTTCCCTCTAAAAAGAGATATATTTGCAGTACCCAGTAATGTTCATAGTTCCCCTCCTACTTTGCCGAAATGCTACTTGTGAGAGGCTAAGAGATTTCAAATGTCAAGAGTGGTACCCAGGAGGACAATCTACTAGTCAATGCTGAAATGATTTGAACTAGTGAACTCTTGTTAAAACTGTTAATTGCTTTTTTAAAAACACTTAATGGAAATTGCCACATTTAAGTAGTCCATAAAACTGTGATGACACCAGCTTTAATCAGATGTCATAAAAACATGTACATTATAAGGTACCTGGCCTGATAACTTTGACGGTGGAAATCAGTCACAACAGCCTGGTGTTTACAGCCCTGGATCTCTCTGGAAGAGAAGATTCATTTATTTATTTTACTTATGAGGAGACTCTTCTCTGAAATGCAGCTTTCTGTGAAATAAAGCTCATTGAAGAGAATGACCCCAGTAAGCTCAGAAGTCAGTAGGGTAAGGTTGTGCTGCATGGTTTTAATATTTTATACTGGAATATGCTAATTCTTATGGTTGCCTTACTGCGGACTCAAAATAGTCACAGGGAGATGAATGAAAGCCACCATGCTGTGGTTTTGCTGGTGTTTAGTTGATTCCAAAAGACAAAATACTAAAAGGAGGAAACTCTGGTGCTGGGCCGTGAAGTTCTATGTATCTGAGAATTATCAGTTACTCAGGACCAGATTTTAAAGAATAGCAGATGTTTATGAGGTGTATTTTTTTAAATATCAAATGAGTTAACTATAAATCCTGCTGAAAGCGTAAATTGCACTTAAAGTGTTTCTGAAGATACCAAGACGTGTTTATTTACCTGTTGAAGTGGTCTGCAGAAGCTGATAGACAATAATGTGGGTGGAAGTAACCACAATTCTTATCGTGGATGTGTATCAATGTGTGACCTGCCGGAAAAGATCTTTGGAAAGAAGAGATTGGAGCAAGCATTAGGTGAAGGTGTTCACATGGGGCAGAAACATTCGGGTTCTGTGTGTCCAGTTCAAATTCAGACTTTATGACAGCAGTGGGCGTGCTGGCCTCACTCCTATTCCCTGTGTAAAGGTGTTCTGCTTCTCAAGTCTTCCAGAAAAGGTGTCATTAATCGCTGTGCTTATCAGTAGTCTCAGAAGACGACCTAAAAAAGAGATGTGGCCCAATGAGGTGACATACTTTCCAACCCTTTGTAACAGACCCTTTTAGGTCACAGCGTCTTAGTAGGGCACTGCGTTAAATGTTAGAAACCTGGTTTTTTGTTCCTGCTGTTTTTTACTATCCGTCCCCTTCCCCCTTTCCTACACACATCATGCTCGCATATGCTGAGTTGCTGTTGTACAATGATGATGTTTCATACTTCAAGTTTTATACCAGCTCTTACCACAAATGATTTGATGAAACTTCAGGATATAACCTTGAACTCCTGTGACCTCCCTGAAAGACTTCACAGAAACTCTTCCACTTCTTTTTAGGGTAAAGTTTCCCTTTATTAAACCAATTTAATTTGCTGATTTAGAGGAGAGCTTTGGAGGCATACGGCAGTGCAGGTGGCCCATCTTTCTAATGATGGGCTATTTTCAAGAAACAAAGCCTTACTGAGTTTCCTGAAGTTCGTGTCTGCATTCATCGGCTCTCGGGAGGTTTCTTTCATAGGGAAGATTTTTCTGACAGCTAATCCTTTCTCAGTTTGAAGTTGTCCTTGGTCAGAGCTACTTGTAGATTAATGATGCATCCAGCTTCACACTGAGAAGAGGGGCTCTGTTTGCTCTTTGAGTGGGCAAAATGTATGAATAAAACCGTGGAAACTTAGAATTTATAAAAGGAGAAGTATTTTTGCCTCTTTTATGTTGTTGTTTTTAGTCCACAACTGTGTTTTTGGAAAACAATGTTGGAGAATATTTCCATTCTCCGAGGACTGAACACTGTCACTTTGTGAAAGTCTATGTTTGCTCATCTCCATGAAAAATTCTTAATTTCTTACAATTTAGTTTTGATCCGCTTTTGACTGAGGGAATGAAAAAGGGTTTGTGGTGCTGACACACCAAAATATTTCATGGGCGGTCAGAGAGTGGTGTGCACTAAGATGTCTTGTGCTGAAGCAGGTTTGGAGAGGACACGAGTTACCGTTTAATGTCGATTTGTACCTTTGCTGCCAAAATCCTCAACTTTCCCAGAGCTGCTGTGCAGCAACTCTACGTCTCTTGGAAGTTATGAAAGCACATAAATGAAAGTAAATATGAAATATGAAGTAATAGGCCTTTATTACACTTACGTGGTATTTTTTAAAACCTTATTTACCTGAGGTCTGACATTTTCTACCGTTATCATTACTTTTTAAAATGTAAACCCTAAGAAGGGTAGTCAGATTACTAGAAGAGCTAAGGGTAATTTAAAGCAGATGATTTACAGTGGAACTCAAAAATCACCTTCTTTTTTTTTTTGAGGCAGTTGTTCTAAATGATGTGTTCTTAGTCTTCAATCCTCCTTCTCCAAAGGGAAATTTTGTCTCTTCCAGCCAGGGCAATAAATAAAGGTGAAAGAACCACCGTGAAAACATCACTGAATTATTAATTTGCACGAAACACTGTCTCAGAAGAAAAAAAACCTCTTCAGGATAGTACTGGAAAGTAAAATACTCATTATTCACCAAACACATGAGAATCTGCACAGATGAATAATGCACCTGAGCCCGCAAACCTGAAAGCAGTGAGGGACCTGAACCAGATTGTGAAGACTACATTTTTATTTGTTTTTTTAATAAGTAAACTAGCAATTTTTAAGAGTACAGTGTAACTAGCTCAAGGAGGATCTTCATTATAATTCAAATGGGGAATAAGTGTGTTGTGAAATCAAATTGCTCCAAAGTGTAATGAGATTGGACTAGATGATCCTTGAGGTCCCTTCCAACATGGTATTCTACCATTCTATGATGTATGTGCTTTAGTTTTGATAGGAACAGGAAAAAGTTTCAGTTACAAAGCTCAGTCCAAAGACTCAAGGTCACAATCTGGAATATAACACAAGCCTTAGGGTCCCTGTTCCTGCCCATGGTGGTTGCATCCCCCTGGCAGCTCTAGAAGCTTTTGAAGGCTTGACTCACGGTAGTCCCTGATGATGCTGCTGTGAGCACACGGTGACAGCAGATGATAGACAAGACTTTCGGCAAATGAAGCACCTTGGTCCAGAGAAGTTTCTGGTGTGTTACCATTACGACCATGAGCTCCAACCCACCCTGAGTATAAATAGAGTCCTGCTGGAGACCGTCTTCAGTCCTCCTTGGAGCAGCAGGTCTGCGACACAAGGTCCTCCCCATGGCAAAGGAGGCCTGCCACGGGTCCTCCTCAAGATGTGGTGCCAGGGTGAGTTCATGAGTGTTACTGATCGACCCCTTTCACCTTAAACACTAAAAGCTTTTAGGTGACTCTTGCAATAGTATCACCGACGTTTAGTTTACTGTTGTTCTGTAGCCAAGTGTGAGCCAGCTCTGGTGGCATCTGAACTTGACTGTGAACATACAGATGCTTGTTTCTTGTGATAAATGGCAGTTAGTTTGGGTTTCATCTCTGGTGGTTGGTGGTTTTGTTCCGTGACACTGCGACCACATATCCTTTAACTTTAGGTACCTTTAAAAGTAAAAGGTACAGAAGAAAGGTGAAATATTAACAGTGGATCATTTACGATATCATAACAGCTCAATCATCAGTGCTGGAAAGTCAATATTATATTAGCTTCAAAATAGCCTCTGCTTAAGTTCTCCAAAATGATGGAAATTCCGCGGTCCTAGTTTTCTAGCTGTGCATTTGGCTGCTTATGAAATGTCATACAAAAATGATGTTTTGGTAAGAAATCATTACCTCTGTTCTCCCAAAGGCAGCAGTTATATGTTACATCAGGTTTGGTTTCAAAATAGAGTTTAGTACCAAGTATGTAGTATAAATTAAAATAATATTGACAGAAGGTAGTCAGGTAAGAAATGGTACTTGATGATTCCTGGTGGAAATTCTTTGAATATTTGTCAAACAGAGCCTCGGCAATAACTTCTGAATGTCTGTCAACAGATGACTTCCCAGAAGGTGTTTGTTTTTAGTCCTGACCGCAGTGGAAGTTCATTACCCGAGATATAGATTATTTCATTGGTAGTCTTCCTGTGGCTATATAATAATAAGCTACAGAGTGTTTGAACACCTGGATTAACAAAAGTCTTTGTCTACCGTTTAGAAAAGATAATAGCGGATTTGAGCTTTTATAAACTAAATCTATTTTACAGGGTGGTGATAGATGAAATTGCAGCATGCTTCGTACTCTATAAAATACAGTCAGTTTTCAATAAGACCTTCAGGGGTTTCCCTCCAGCCCTCGTTCCCCTCCTGCTAAGCAGTCTGGGAGCTGGAAAATCTGGAGAAGTTTGATCTCCAAGCTGCCGAACCCCAAACCAATGCAATGATTTCATACAAGGAACTGTAGTACATTAGCCTGGATGTGCCTACTTGGCAGATATGTACGTGGTGACTTTGTATAAATGCTGTGGGTTGTAGCTTGTGTAGATGCGTCTGATTCCCAATCTGCATTTCTGAAGGCTGGTGTCTTGCTCGTATTTGATTCTGGTGTTTGTACAGTTCACAGGAATCCTTCAAGGGCTGATTTGCTCTATGTTCATCTGGGATGGAGTGAGTATACCATGTAAAATAATATGTCAGCTCATAAACTGCATGTAGAGCAGGGAGACGTGAGCTCGTTTCACTTTTATCACAGGACCTTGAATCAGACTTGCTCTGCTACCAAGTCCCTGAACGCCTCCTTGCAATGTGCCTGGAATTTGCTTCTCTGGAATTGTTGTTTTTCGGCGTCTACTTGTGTAGTTTTTCAGATTCTCGTGCTGGGGACTGATTGCGTCACAATTGGGAGCCAGGAGGGACACAGCCAGTGCGACTGGGAAACGTCTGCATTTTGGGTCCTTCCTAGGGAGCTCAGGACAGGGCGTGAAGTCCACCGACATGAGCAAAATACTGTGATCTGTGCATCGTGGGACATGCTGAGCTGTTCAGGCTTCCTCTGCCCAGTCTCATGGTTGCTGCTGTGAGGCACATTGATTTTTGTGCATTTTCTTGGAAGCATGGAGGCCTCAGTCCTCCTCTGTGCCACATGATGTGTCCTACTGGCTGGACACCAAGCAGCAGCAGGCTGCGGTGAGACGTGGTAGCTCAGAGTGGAGAGGAGAAGAGATACCAACAGTGTTAATTCTTTTCCTGCGCAGCTGCTGAGCTCTGTGGGTGAAAGGATGGATTCTTCCAGCCTCTGTTTCAGGGAACAGCTTTTAATGAGCGTGATACACTCAGTGCTCCTTTGTGCACGGAGTGGTGATGTCTCAGGAATGTACGTTAAAGAGGTTTAGGTAATTTATGAACTCGACTTGCCCACAGTGAACTTAGTGGGATATGTAGTTCCTTTTACTGTTAACTGTTCACAGAGTGACTGCGTTAAGTCACAGCATTTTCTTAAATCTCTACAAGCTGTCTGTTAATGGCGTTAATCACCTTGTCTTGCTGGTAATGGCTCCAATGTTGGACAGCACTGTTACTGCAAACTCGGGTTTTTTTCCATCTTCTCTCACCGTCTATTTCTCCAAGACTTGATCTACTGTGACTAGGAGGATTTTTGGACTCTCTCATGCCTCTTGTTTCCTTGGCAGGGTGTCACTTCTCTACTCATAGGTTGCTCCTTTGCTAGACGGTATGAATCATGCTTTGAAACGAGCTGCTGTGTTGTCTCGTGCTCTAGAGGAGCTAACTTGTTATTTTAGTACTCTTCATATCCTTCTGACAGCTTGTCAGAGGAGCAAAGTTTCACTTTATTTTCTTTTCCTTTCATCGTTGTTGACTAATTAGTAGCCAAACAGACAGCATTTGTTTTTGTTATCAGACTGGTAGGAGTTTAAGAGTCGGATGCAACTGGGTGCTCTGGAACCAAGTCATGAACTTTGAGTACGATCAGATGAAGACGCGGCTTGGAATGCTGGCTGGGTACATCCAAAGCAGGACCTGAGTGGAAAATTTCCCATCTCTGATGAAGGTTTTTATATTCTGAACTGTCTCAAAACAATCATGATTAGTTTCAAAATGCCATTTTAACAGCTCATGATAGAAAGTTGAATCTCTAGGATCAGGGGAGATTGGAGTGAGAAGAAATTTTGGACCTGGTCTCCTTTATTTGCTTAAACAAGAAGCAACTGGTGAAGCAGGCTGCTTTTTGTGTTGATCCACCATCCCTTCTATAAGGGGGTCAGAACTGAAGCCTCTGGGTAGAGGTGTTGTCTCCTAAAGATAAATGCTTGTCAGACAGTCGTGTTTAAGCTGCATGTGGCTTTTGGGTGACAGATTAGCTGTGTGTTTTGTGTGTTTCTTTGTACTTGGCTACCAACGGGAAGGCTGTTCTCAACCAAGGGATCTAGTTGTCCAAAGGAGTTAAATAGCCACACATTTGTGTCATTTGGAGAGTGACCGGTGCCCTATCTTTTTCAGCCGGTGATTAATTATACTGAACAATAGGTGACACGCAGCCATTTTTCATGCCAAACACAATTCCGGATGGGAGGACACGTGGCACTTGTGTCCTGCAACCCCCTGACAATGCCTCGATGGAGAGCAGACCGTCTTGCTGGCAGATTTCCCAAACCACCACGCTTCATGCGAGGAGACTCTATCACCTTCCCACAGTGGGACCAGATGTCCCGACACAGAATGTAATATTGCAAAGAGAGGGAAAAAATTAGGTAAAGAGCTCTGAGAACTAATCTCTCTTTTGTTGAACAGTTGGAGAGCTCCTGGCCATGGCGTCTGAAACCTGACAAAATTACCCCAAAGTCACTGATTTTACATTCCATTTGGCAGTAGAAAATCTTCCAAAGCATTCAAATGCTGCTTTCCTTCATCAGCTCCTTTGGGAGGTAAAATAATTCAGAGTAAGGGATTATCGTGTTTCACTCAGGCCCGGCAACGATGAGCTACTTTTCTGCAAAATTCCTTTTCTTAAAGTTTGGGTGTTTTTTCTGTCTTGCTGCCTCCTGGCTGTGTTTGCGCAACACTGGCATGTGTCTGCTTCTGGTTTGATGAAGACTAGCTGTCTTTGAAAAGCTTGTTTAGAGTCAGACCATTGCTATATAATTCTCATTAATGTTAAGAGAAAAGTAGTTGGGAATTTCATCTCTGTACGTTGAGCTGATTATCCATCCCACATCGCTGCCTCGGTGACAAGCTTAGACCCTGCAGCCTTAATGCGAGTATGTATCAAACATGGCTCTCCCACAAGGAGCAAGCAAAGTGTATGTTTCCTATGCATTATTTATGCAATTGAAAATGCAGGCTCTTAAAAATTATTGTGGACTGTGCACTTCTTTGCGAGGCAGCTGGAAACGCGGCGATCTCTGACGTCTGCAAGGACTGGGGACGGGCGCTTGCACAGGTTTACACCTTCCACAGTCAGTTATAATTCACAGTGAGGGTCCAGGCAGCCTTTTTAAGAGCTTAAGAAAACCAATTAACAGTTTGTTTATTGGAGTTAGAGTTTCAGTGAGGGAAGATGAAAATATAGCTGGGCAAAAATACGTGTGCATTCAGGGATTGCATTGGTCCTAACACCCTTTTTCATAATAGCATCCATCCACCCTTCCATCATCTGTACACATCAAAAAGCCAAAATCAGGTGGGCTTTTTATTTATTTTGATGAAATATTTGCTCAGCCAAGCAGTTTGTTGTTCTCTGTGCTTGTGCACAGCCCTACGCATGGGCAGCCATCGGTATCTCCCTCACCGCTCTCAACTGTGTGGAGTCAGGTGAATTATGACGCCTTATGGTATTCTCTGCGGTGAGGAACTATTAATGCTTTGACTCAACTGTCTTCTTGATTAGCCTGGAAACGTTGAGAGCCAAGCTTTAGACTGTGCAATGGCTAAAGCTCAACCGAAGGCAGATTTATATTTATACTCGCACATTTAGGGCCTGTTCCCCTGCCTGCTGTAGCTATCAGGAGGGGTTTCAGGTATTGGTCTACAGGCAAATATATCTGCTTATTAATGATATGCATCACCTGCAAGGCAGGAGAATGAATTACAGAAATTGCTGGCAATCTCCAGCCAGCATTTCTATGTGGATTTAAAACTCTGATTTTACCCTGGGTATTTTATCCCTCCCTACTAAGATCCATGCCCAGAGCGTGCCATGGGTAGGCTATGGGCAGATAATGTACACAGTAGGTTTATTATTTCCAGGTAACAAAGAGGAATGCATCAGCACATTGGAGGCATTAAAATGTATGGTTTCTCTGTGGCCTTTAATGAAGGTTTGCCGGAGTTCCAGCACTCTACAAAAAAATTACCTGGGTTTTTCTCCTACTTTCTCACAGGGTCCAAAGAGAAGGGAGGAATTTGCTGTGCGTGTGTTTTGAGGATGCCATATTTAGGATAATCACATTTTTTCACTAGTTTCTTCACACACACCCAAGCATGGAGCTAGATAAGCTCTTTAGCTATGCATCATTCCTGCGTTGGTGCCTGACAGAGGTTAAAGTCGCTGTGTCCATGCTTAGCAGCTGAAATCAGTCATAGGTGTGGTTTCCAAAGGCGGCTGCTCTGCCTGGACTTGGTTTGGTTCCCAGGACTGCGTAAGCTTGCACAAATGTCCTTTTAGATATGACAGTGAATCAGCGTTAGTTGTTTATTTTCTTTTTACATTTATTGTCTATAAATACATTAGCCCATAGGTTTTCTGGCTGCAGTTAGCACTGAGATAGGAGGACTGAAAAATGTTTCCAGAAGGAGTATTTGGGGTAGGTAATTGTGACCGTTCACTGTGGAAGCCTGACTCTGAGATTGTCTTTTCCAGTCAAGGAACAGATAGACTGTGTGACTTATGTCTTACCAAATCCACTTGGGTATCTTATGTGATCTAATACTTGGAAACATGTCACAGACTAGGAAGTATTCACAGAAAGTATTTAATGGCTAATCTCAGGTAATATTCAGTGTCTGCTGGGATGAAGTCAAGACACTCATGAATTGTTCACAGACAATTTGCAGAAAAAAAAGCGGCTGACGTGCATTAGATATTCCTCACCCGTCACTCAGCTCTAGCTACATCTGGAGTCAAGTCTAGGATAGTATTTCCCTTCATTTTCATATCCACAAAGTCTTATGGACTGTGGCACACACACCTTTACAGCTCCTTGCTAACACTGGATAGAGTACTACCATATCTTCCAGAAATGGTGCGTGGACAAACTGTGGTCCCCTGAGAAATGGCAGCTCTGAGCTGCCCTTCCCATCTCACCTGACTCTCACATTCCCCTTCCAGCAGCACCGTTTGTTTCAGGACATCTGCTCCCCTGTGGGAAGGTGGCAGCAGGTGACAACATGAGATCAGTTAATGATTCTAAGTATGTTCAGGCAATCTGCCAGTCTGAGCGCTCAGCCCTTCTTCTTTTTTTAACTTGTCAGAAATTCAAAGTAAAAATACTTTAGTGAAGAGGCTCATCTAGAAAAACAGCACGTTAATTATGGAAAGGCAGATTCTTGGCTATCAGTTGCTGTCCTGCACAGAATAACTTGGAAATTTCTATTTTTACTGTGGGAAGACTGTCTGAAGCTACTGGCTTTGGTTCTTGTGGCTACAACCACTCAGTGAATTCTCTGACAAAGAATTTTTGGAGGCTATAGACTAAATGTGCCATCTTCTCCTTATTTTTACCCTTATTAGGTAAAGTTTCACTCCTTCAGGTCAGATTTTCTAATGTTATCAGAAATTTTTGTGTCCAAGTGTCTAACAGTGGGGTGTTTTTTTTTAAGTAGCTACAAGTGCGAGTCGCTAGGAGCAAGGCATCCCTATCAATGTGATTGATGCATCGTAATATCCAGCAGGAGAATTGACAGCTTTGCAGAAATAAGGCCAACATTTATAGGTTATATGCCAAGATGCATCAAAAACATGCAAATACGTAGGAAAGAAGAATTCTGGAGGTTTAAAAGTCAAGTTCTGTGTATAAATTCTCATGGTAGTATCAGATCTGCATTTGCTGAGTAAGAGTCTTTGTGTAACCTGGGGCTCAACTCTCATAACATGTGCCTCAGCACTTTGGAATAATCTTTTTTTCTTTTCTTCTGTTTTTTTTTTTTTCCCCAGGAATTTTAATTACGCGTGCAAATAGAAGCTTTGATGGAAGGAGTGGGAGAAAGGGGCTTACTTGATTTTATTTAGTCTTACTTACTTCCGTCATTTTTACTGTATCTTTTTAATCCTCGAACTCGAGTCTATCAGCAAAAGAATTAACGTTCGTTCCCTCCAAGCCAACCCCTTCCCAAATACTGCAAGTCGAGGGTTTTACCGTAAAAGAAGGAGAGAGACTCCCTGCCACTGCCCCCAAAATACCATTGTCTACTCTCAATTATATTTGAAAAGACCTCAGGGATTCCCTAGGGTATACAAATCTCAAGTAGCTTTGTTTAGTGTGTTTTGTGATATGATATAGGAGAGAGAATTCTTACCCAGTGTCTTTTAAAGGAAATCCCGAGGGTGAATCAATTACCTTTCTTTTCTGAATCAATAGGGATGGGATGTATTGCAGTTACTTTATGCTTTAGTGAGCGCTTGAGCACAAAGGATGGCTGTCAATGAGAACCATTGCAGAGAGTGCCATGCCATTTTTTTTCCCTTTTTCTTCTTTTAAGGACACTACAATCCCTTTAGTTCACACACTTCATCATTCCCAGTCACAGTCTTCTCTCAACAAAGATTTAAGAGCAGGAGGTGGAGGTACGCTCTCAAAACGTACCAAGTACGCACCGAAACATGGCTTGTAGTCCTAATGACGGCATTTCCTGGTGCTGAGACTCTACAAACTTCAACACTTTTGAATGTTGCCTAAAACCCTTCAGGTTTAGGAGGTGGAGTAAGGGGGAATGGGTTATGAGTTGGCACCATGGTGTTAGCTGAGGTTAAATCAAATAGTCAAGGCTCAGTCGAGGATAAAGAGACAGATTTCCTGGATCTGTGACTCTAAAGCAAATTCCTTTATGCTTTTTGCGAGATGCTTTTGTGTATCCCACCAGGTACACTTTTGCTCTGAAAAAGGTAAAATACTGCTGCTATATGTAAGACCTGATATTTTAAAGTTGTGCCTGATAACTTACTGCCTTTATAAACCTCATCATTATACTCTCAAAAGACTGTTAATATGTGGATATAATACAATTTAGCAGGACTATTTTAAGAGCTTCCCCAGTGCAACCCGTGTGGTAGCCTGAGAGTGGAGTGAAACAGAAGCAACACAAAATTAAGCTTGGTCTGTGGTTTAAGTTTTCATAAACAGTATCTTAAGACAATTGCGATGGCACTTGCTTTTTTCCCATGTGGATCTCTCCGAAGATCCAAATATATCTGAGAGGTCTGTACAGGTCAGTCTACTTGCCTGTTTTGTCAAACTGATATCTAAAGAATGTGGGGAGACAGGAAAGTGGAAAGGAGATGAAAAAGGAAGGCTTCTTATGCTCCTGCCTTTCTTGCCTGATACTGGTGTCCCAGGAGGGCTAAGGCAGTCTGAGGTGAGAGAGAATGCATTTGGCTTTTCTCTCTGGTTCCCTTGATCAGGATTTGCTTTCCTGTTCAGAAGCTAGGAGGAAACTAAAGACACAAAAAAGGCAGTGAGGGGTCTGGCCCCGTACTGGCTCTGTTGGCTGCCGGCTCTCAAAAGGAGGAAAGCTGTGTCTTAATACAGAAATGAAGACACTTGTAAGAGAGGGTCCTGTTCTGTTGCAGGCATTTCTTTGCATTGTGTGGCTTGCACAGCAGCCAATGGGAAAAGAAAAGGAAGAGCGCTAAAAAAAGAAGAAAATACTAAAATGCCTTTCTTAGTCAGGAAGAAAGAAAATTATACAAGCAGATGGGGACACGTTAGAAGCGCGAGCAAGATTCTTTGACATAGCTTCACCTTTATTTCTCTTGAATAGTTTGCATTGCACCACCTGAAAAGCCAGCAGAAGCGATATGTGGAAAACAGTATGAAAATGGAGGAGTTACAGAGGACACCATAGAAAGTGATATTCAATCGCTGAAGTGCTGCTTGGGAGTGCTGGAGGTTTTGAGTCTGACCTCCTTCTTGAAGTCAGATAATGACAAACACTCTCCAGGTCAGCCATGACCTGCTCAAGCCAAGCCTTGAAATCCTCTGAGGACAGATTTGACAGCCTCTTTTGTAGTACGTGCCCATGCTGCTTTCTAAGATGACCAGTCTGAACCTGCTTGCTGGGGTTTGTGGCTGTTGCCTCCGTGTTATATTGTCTACCAATATGAACGAGAATTTGGCTATATCTCTTTATTACATTTTACAGGAGTTGTAGCTGCCACTAGATCCGCTCTTAGTTTCCAGATGAACTTTTTCAGCTCCCTCAGACCCTCCATACGGATCTATTCTGTAGCTCACTGACCCATCTTGATAGCAGTTTCGTGGACCTTTGACAACTTCAGTCGTCACTCCTGAATGGGAGGGTCCAAAAATGAACACGATATTCCAGATGTAGCCTCAGCAGTGCCAAGCAGAGGGGAGTAGTAACTTCCTAAACTGCTAATATAGCCACATTGTGGTTCCCCTTACTTGTGGTGAGTGTCTATTGCTGGTTTCTATTCCATCACTGTTTGGGGTCAGGACACCCCCAAATCTGCAACAGAACACTCTCTCCCCTTCCCCACCCAAAAAGGGAAGAAAGGAAATAAAGGAGAGAGACTTATCGATTAGGAAAGGAAACTAGAACAGC
>WEIS01063083.1:32224-48155 GCA_013389965.1 Todus mexicanus
TAAAAAGTAAAAGTCATAGAACAGAATTGTTCCGCTCTAACCCAAACCAGGACAAGTATGCTGCCCACCAAACCCTCCAGATGTTTTTCAGCAAAGCTGCCGTTCACTCAGGTGATTATCAACCTGTGCTCATGTATCAGATTAGTCTGTGGCAGCAGCTGAACTTTATGTTTCTCTTTGCTGAAGATGTGAGGTTTCTATTGACTCCATCGTCACGTTTATTAAAGCCCCTCTGTATGGAAACTGCTCTTGTTGACTTCTCCCTTTCATTTAGCACCATCCACACGTTTGCTAAGGATGCATGTCCAATAATCAGCTTTATGCAGAGATCTTTAATGAAGGGGGCATTAAGAATGTCCAAGCTTGCAATTTAAAATAGATTCAAGAAATGCCAATGCAGTTTTGTCTGGGAGCCAGAGAGGTAATGTTCTCTCTGTGCAAGGACCCTTTTGCTCCCTTGGAATACAGCATTCATCTACAGGTAGTTCGATAATGGGAACAGGTTAACAAATTAGGTGGAATTCGGGAAAGAAAGATGATTGTGTCTGAAAGTGAATTTTCTGGGTGAATAACAAAACAGTTTTGATGGATTTCATTTTGATTGAAGACCAATCAGCTTAAAAGGGGCGACTACTGACAAAAATGTTTCAGGGATATTTAAGGCACAGAAAGGGCTTTTTATACAAGTTACGTACATGTTAAATACTAAGAGGGATATAAACAAAAAACCCCACTTGGATCCTAGAACTACTGCAGAACACTGAGGAAAGCAGCAACAGATACGGCCGCACCGCAGGGGAATTTTTGTGAGATTGAGCTGAACCGTGTTCGAGTGCCAGTGCAAGCTTCTAAAAGCTTGAAGATCACCTTAATCACTTCAGGTAAAAATTAAATCTCTGCTATGACTGCCTGCATGCACTTTCAGAGGAGATGGAAATGCACTGCGCTTCTCCCAAGGTGTTTCTCTTTTTCTGTTGCCGGGAGGGATCCCTTTAGAGAGGAGATTCTGCCAGCTTTCTTTTATGTTGCTTTCCACTGAGTTATTCCCCTTGGTTTCTCCTTGCATTCTTGGAGGAGAGAGAGAGGCAGCTTTTGTACCTTCAGGGTGTAAAATCTGGCTCTGTTGGGGTGAATGGAAATTTTCCTTTGACTTCGAGGTGATCAGAGTTTCGCCCTTAGAGCCTGCTCAGGAAAACCAGAGGATTTAAACTGAAGCATTGCACGTTATGATGATCATACATAAAAGAACATTAACCTCATTGCCACACACAGAAGTATTTCTGAGTGGAAATGAACAAAATTTTATAGAGTAATATTATTTGCAAGGCCTCCTCCGTAAGAGAAAAATCTTACAGATGATGAAGAGAAGTAAGAATTACAGCTTGAACTACTGAAAACCTCTTTTTGACACTGTCTCTTTAATTAGAAAAAATGAGCCTAACCAAGATGTATATCATCATTGATTTTTATAATAAGCTTTTAAAGCAAACATACGTGGTGTCACCGTGCTATTTTATAACATACACTGCTAACCATTTATTCTGTCGTATAACAGTTCACCAGCAGGCATATTTTATTATTTTTTCTGTGTAATAAAAAAAGATAAAATCAATACCTATTATATGGCATACCTTCAAGGTTAAAAAGTACTAAATCTTGATGCTAACATCTTTCCTTGTATGCATTAATTTAGGAGCAATATAAATTCAATACAAATATGTTTTCGAGCTATATGGTTAAAACTAGATCTTAAGTGTAACAAAGGATTCAGACATTTAGAAGCTAACATCAAGATCCTGATGCTGGACAGCGTCTTCATATAGATGGTTAAACTTGCAGGTAATCTAACCATGAAAACCTGAGAAAACTGGTACATGGTCCAAATATGATTGGAAAGGAAGGTACTGTGGTCTCAGATGCTTGGGTGCAGTGCTTGATTCAACAGAAGCTCATCTGGGCTGACAATCACACACCAATTAAATGGCTTTATAAGGTCAACACAAAACCGGAATAATTTTCCTTGGCTTCATTGCTGACAGTCATTTAATAACAATTACAGAGTACAGTTAATTTAATGATGAGAAGCATCAAAACTGAGAAAGTGAAAATGGACGTGTCCAAGCCATCAGAAGACTTATCTTTGCTAGATTATAGCTAAGTCACTTGAACATTGAAGTGGGAGGCGATATGGTGACGTTGCAGCCCATTACTGTGCACTTGACCAGTGCTTCAAGGCAACATCAAAAAAAGAAACTCCCAACGCTTATCTCTGCTTATTATGAGTTAGTTCAAGATGTAATGTGACTGCAGTGGCAGTAAATGAAGGAGGACACACTATCTTTTTTATGAAGCAGGGAAAGCTTTTGGATTCCTGATGCAGTGATGAATTTGTGGCAGGTGTGAAGCCACGTCTGCTTGTGGGTGATGTAACATGCACAGGGCACGCTTAATATGTATTTTGTTCAGTGTTAAAGCCGAAGTCTTCTCTATTCATTACCGCTTTTTCACCACTCAGCAATTAATTGTGTGTTGAGATACTTATGAATATGCAATTACTGTTCCCTGCCTGTGAGCAGTCTTCTCCTGTATGCATGGGAAACAGTTGCACAGAGTTAACTAAGCAATAGCTGAAACTCCCGGCTTGTAATAACATCCTTAACATGCAAAATGCAGATGATGCTGGAAATGCTAATGAACGGATTCATATTTATGGGAGAAAATTCTGCCCTTGGGGAATAAGTGCTGGTGGGCAGGAGGTTTACCTGGGTGACATCCCAGTGAGGAACGTCACCCTTTGTGTTGTGGTGCTTGGGTTGAATGAAAGCAACTTCCAGTGCTAAAGGCAACAAGAAACAGCTAACACTGAATACCTTGTATGCTAAGAGGCTTCTGTTCCTCTTTGCATCTGGATAGTACGCTCTATAAAATTATTACGTGTGTTGTTTTTTCCCACTTGGCTTTAGAGCTGCTCTCAGCAACTTCAAACAGCGTCTTACACCTGGAAACATCCTCAGTTTACTTTCAATGACAGCTTGAAAAGTTCCATGATGGACTTACTTGGATGATTTTCTTCTCAAAACTTAACCGTGCTCCCAGCTGACATGCAGAACCCCCTAGAGCAGACTAGCCCGTGTTTGCCAAAGTATTTGTCAGCTGAAACACATCCACCAGGGGAGGTTTAGGTTGGATATTAGGAAAAAATTCTTTACTGGGAGAGTGGTGAGGCCTTGGAACAGGCTGCCCAGGGAGGTGTCGGAATAATCATCCCTGGAGGCGTTCAAAAAACGTGTAGATGTGGCCCTTCAGGACATGGTTTCGTGGTTATGATAATGTCTAGTAGATGGCTGGACTTGATCTTGAAGGTTGTATCCAACCTTGATGATTCTATGATCTTCCAAGAAGCATGGCTGGACTTTGTCAGTAGGATGAGTTCACTGACGTAGGAGGGGTTTTTTCAATTTCTTGGACATTGAGGAAGGATTCCCCTTTGTGGCAGATGTGAAAAGCTCTTTGGGAATCTCCAGGCCAGCTGCCAAATCGTCACCAATTTCTGGATTCCTTAAAACGATTCATTTACCATTAACTAGATCTTTTTATACTGACAGAATCTGAAGGAAAAAATCTGCAGACTACTTCATTTTGCTCCACTGCTTTTTTTTTTTTTTTTGAGGGCAGCAACTGCTTAGTGAACCAAGTAATGCATTATGGGCATGTTCTTTTTTGTATATCAGACATTTACTGGCCTTTTTTTTTGATAAAATGAAGCTTTCTTTGACCTCAGTTTAAAACATCTTGAGAGCGTTCAGCTTGCGTCTTGAAAAATAGCAGTGGCCGCTAATGATAAAACGTAATTTATAAAGAAATACATGGTTTTGGGGTGGGGATTTTTGGATAATTTGGTGAGGCAATAAAAGGCTAGCTGCTAGATTAATGTCTTACATGCTAAGCGTGAGTTGGAGAGACGTTTCACTGGCAAGCTCTAAGCTTCTGGATACAGAGGATTAGGAGGGAAATGCTCACGCAACCTTAGCAGCATTACAAACAGCAATGCCACAATGAACAGAACAGCCTCGTTGCAGCGATCTAAAGCCACTGCTGTTTTCTTTAAGGCAAACATTGTTTTTATGCCCTACAGATAAATCCCATTTTAAGCTTTGATCAAAGCAAATACACTCACTTTGAGGCTTTGGGCAGATGTAAATTGCTTTGTTATCCACATGTATTTGCATACATTTGCAAGGAGACGGGGTCTACATGTAATGGCACGTAATGGTGCCTTTTATTTGTGATGGAGCACTGAAATTCAAGTAACTGGTGGGTTTCTGCCATCGAGAAGGCAAAATTTGCTCTGCAAAGGAAACAGATAACCCAACTGAAACAACGTAGACATGCGCATGGAGCTCCGTCATTGCCAGAGCTGCGAGAACAGGCCAAACATCAAGGATTTTTGTGTTTATTTTGCTGTTCTGTGTGGCGAACAAATGTAAATGAAATGGTTGCTAGAGAGGGACGTTGTTTGGCCACTTCTGGAAGGGCAGTGCCAGCGGCATCTGAAATGTGCAGATTGCCAATATAATGGGTATCTGTCTTTGTTACAGGCTTCCATTTGTTTTCTTATATGTTTCTCTACTTAGCTTCCTGGATTAAATTGGATTAACTTCCCCTCTCTCCCAATTAATGCTGTTAACAGTAATAACAACCATAATGTGTGAACATCTGGCATTTTAGTACACAGTAAGCTTTTAGAAATAGCAGATATGAATCTATTGAAACCTGTCTCTGTAGTGATTTTCCCAGCGTTTTTGTGGCTTACAGACAATTCTTCTTTTCCTCTCTGGTTTCCTTTCATTATCAAGGTTTGTTAATTCATAGATGCCAGGGTTAGATAATTAAATACCCCTTTGTAATTACCATGGTGCCTGTGGGTTTGAGACCTCTAGCTCATTAGGCAGGATGCTGTCCTTCTCAGATATTTGAGGGAAATGCTTTCATACTCATCAAAGATCTCTGTGGCAAATTAAGGTCACGGCTGTCTCTTTGACAGGCTGAAGGCTAAGGTTTTTGTGTTGTTTTGGTTGGGTTTTTTTCATTAGTTACCAATAGAGAAGTTCATATCAGAAGCAGCTTTCTGAATCCAAATATTGAACACCCAGTTCTTCAAAACTTCTGTGCTTTCAGTAACAAACATGTTGCCCTTATAAATTACCAGTGATTTCTTTGCTAGAGCGCACAGAGAGATTTTGCCGGGCTCCCTGTGCTTTCACACACTCTTAAGCTGAAGATTGGCCTTGCAATGTCTTTTATTTCTACCCTGTGGCAGCTCTTGATCATTTCCCAAAGTTTTTTTGTTATGGCTGAAGAAAGAATTGGAGCAAACTTCCAGTTATTCCCACTTGTAATTTTGAGTAAGTGCTACCTGTCGGCCGCAGATGAGAAGTATGAAACTCGCACCGGGGTCGCCCTTCACTCCATTATGTGTCCGAGAGATTTGCTTTTACTTTGTGTTATCTCTTTAGATCACTCTCTGTAGCCACCTTCACTTTGTTCAAGCAGTTCTTGTTGATGCAATGAGCCTGGGCTTGCTACCGATGATTTGAACTACAACATATGAGCTCCTGGTTCAGTTCATCGTTGCGCTTCCGTTCAGTAAAACTTCCTATGATTTGATGTCTCTTCGCTAAAATGGGAAGGGAAATACTTCACTGTTATGGGAGGATCATAAAGGGTCTGAACACTGAAATGGCGAATGATGCAGCATAGCTTGCTTAATTGAAAACAAGCAAATGGAGCCAAAGAACTGTAACGTGAAAACCCGTGGAGGTACACCAAGAAGGTGAGATTGGATGGCTGATTTAGGAAGTAAACCGATTTTTAATCTGGACAATAGTTGGAAAGGAGAAAAGATTCCTTTCCAAGCAGAAGGATTGGGTGGTAGGGGTGCAGATGTAGCAGATGAAGCGGGTTAATTGTGTGCCTCCATACCCACCCATGGTAGATTCTCTTCTCTGCAGTGCCTGGAAAGACTCAGGAAGGTGGATTGGAAGGTCAGCAGATCTGGGGACTCTACAGAATACCCTGGGTTGAAGCTTGTTTAAAAACCCCATGGAGGCACAGTTAATTCTGTGTGAGGCAGAAGCCAGCTTAAGAGCAGCAGAATGCGCTCGGAAGGGAGCCCCAAGATGTTTTTCCCCACTGGAAAATTAATAGGGAGTAGCAGGCTGCTCTTCTGCTGGCTCGAGGCAAGCGATGGGAGGAAGGGCATCCCAAAGCCTGCCGTCAGAAGCCTACCAGCACGCAGAGGGGGAAGGGTGTCACCACCGATCTGCCAGATGGAGCATGTTAAAGGGCAGCCTGCTGAGCAGAGGAGGCAACAAGCTTGAAAAGCCAAGCACATCGATGAGTGCAGCATCTCCCCTAGGAGAAAATGGAGCTGCAGACAGTGTTTACAACTGCATCACACTGATTCATCGAGGCAGAGTTGAGGGTGCAGGTAGAGCTTTGATTTATTGGGTTGTGTTAGTAAACAACTGCATGTGATTGTGGCTTGAACCAAAATGCCAGCTCCCCAACTTCAGGGCTGTGTGGGAATCTCTGCTTGGAGCTTGGCCTGTTGAGCTGACAGGAAAATTCCCATCAACTCACGTGGAGCTCAGGTTGGAGCACTTAAATTGCAGGAGAGATGTCCTATAGGGCAGAGCTCTCTAGCATCCAGGACAAGGGCTAGGGAGAAGTACCTGAAGAACAAAGGAAATGCCACTGGGCAAAGCTACATCCAACTAAATCTCAGGAGGAGCATTATAGGCTCTTTGTCTTCTTGTGTCTCCATGACTTTTATTTTTTACCACCCGTGACTCCAGTAACAGGCATCAGATTAAAAGAAAAACAGCACAGTGTCAACTCTGTTTGAAGCACGCTGTGCCTCACATGGTCATCTTTGGTTCTGGGCATGATCTGTGAACTTTGGTTGCCAAGAATTTTAACTCTACAGGTGTGATGGCTTTTGCTGACATGGAAGTCAAAGGCCATAAATAACACTCTAATTTGCAAAGTTTTCAGTTTATAGTGCTCTAGTGCGTGGAGCTATGAGGCAGATTTCCATAAATCTTCTCTTTTTATCTCATCTGATGGTTTCTTTTTAGATCTTACCCTGCCAGCAATTTTCCACTTTGCCGGACAAATGAATGCGTATAGGCAGAACGTCCACGGCAGTTGAAAGGTTAATGGAAGGAAAATGTAGTGACATCAAAGTAAGTTTTATTAAGTGAAGCTTTGATTTTCTCCATTATTGGCTTTTCTGTATGAACAGACTTAAATTCTATATAAAGCACATGAGCGCAGACTACTCCTGAGCAGAAAGCAGGAGAGTAAAGGAAAGAATATTAATTTGTTGTTTTTCTGTAGTTCCTTCCAGCTGAAGGTCACAACGAACACGTCACGTTTTAAGCGCCTCTGCTCTTACATGTGTGTTAAATATTACCAGTTTCTTATTATAAATAAATAAACGACCGAAGCAGAGAGTTACATATTTAAAGATGAGAATAAATGTCTGAGGCAGCCCTAGGAGATGTTGGATATTTTTGTTCCCGGTTTTGGCCCTTCCCTAAGCGAGAATTTTCTCTTTCTGTGGCTGTTCCTGCGCGGATCCTGGGCACAGCACTGTCAGCACTAAACAGATAAATAATAATCATCCAACAGATTCACGGTTGCACCTGACACACCGAATTTATTCGAGAAAACTTCTACTGCCGGCAAATACCGATGCGGCGTCTGTGTGCCAATTATGGGATAACTACCTTTTGTGAAGAAGAGACAAGCCTATTGTTTTAAAGGGTCTTCAGAAAATTATACACCTGGAAGAGGTCACTTTCCATTACACTTGAACAATTTCAGTCATCTCAAAAAACCTCCGCACATAAAAAAAACCAGAGAAAAGATCCTGTAATTTTCTAAATTGCAAAAAGAATTCTTCTCTTTCTGGTGTTCATTCCACCTGGGTTAGCTGCTGGGTTATTAGTGCTGCGGGAGTGGAAGGCTGGTAGATGTAGAGGCAGGTTTCAACTGTAGGTGAAGCTGTGAGCGAGTGACTCCCATCATTTCTTCTTCATGTGGGGTGTGGGGTTCATCTTGGACAACTGGGATGGTGAAGGTGTCTGGGGGAGTGAAGATATCATTGAATATGAGCTTGGAAGGGACCTCAAGGATCATCTAGTCCAACCTTTCAATGTAAAGAAATACAGTCTAAATGAGGTGGCCCAGCACCCTGTCAAGCTGAGTCTTAAAACCATCCAATGTAGGAGAATCCATCACTTCCCTGGGGAGATTATTCCAATGGCTAATTGTTCTCATGGTGAAAAATTTTCTTCTGAAGTCCAATTGGAATCTCCACAGGAGTAACTTGTACCCATTACCCCTTGTCTTGGTGGGGTAGCAGGTGAAGAGATGAAGAGCAGAGGAAGGATAAGAAAAATTAGTAAAGGTTTCTAGGCATTTGAGCGAGTGACCCCCTCTTTCAGTGACTGGAGGTTTGTGATTAACTTTAAAGAAGTGTTTAAGGGGGAGAGAATGCAGGAGCTCTGCTTACATTACAAAGATAGAGGGATTTTACATTACAAAAATGCACTTGACCTTTTTGTCAGTAGCTTTACTGAGGGATTTAATCTTGTCTTTTTGACATAGAATAATATGAAAATAGAGAATTACTTTTGACACATACAGTACATAAGAAAAAATGTAAGCAGTGCTTCCATGAACTTTTTCTGTTAAAAATAGAGGAGATACCCACTTCCAGCCCTGATGAAGTAGTACTGGATATTATTTTTTACACTGTTTTGGGAGGAAAAACCCCAGGTTTCTTCTACTTCCATTGCCAGCGTGCAGTAAGTACTTCAATGCTGTGGTTCTCTGTAAATGCAGATTTTATTTTAGGTTGGACTAGATGAGCCTTGAGGTTCCTTCTAACCTGGTATTCTATGATTCTATGATTTTGTAATGATATGCTGGTCCTTTATGGGCCAAATTCCTTTCACCTGTGTTATGGCAACTTCCACTGCAGGTCAGATATAGAACTTGGCATATATGGGATATATAGTCACAACTTATATCTTGTCCTGTGTGGAAATCCAGTGTGTCAATGTAAGCTAATGTATAGCTGATCCCTTACTAGGGATGTTATTCCACTTAAACGACACCAATACCATTAAAAAATGATGATGTAGGGAGGAAAAAAAAGGAGAGACAAAACAAGAGGGGGGAGCAAACTCACCAGAATCCAAAATCCCGTTGTAAGTCTGTAAAGCTTTAGCACAGGAGTTATTGATATCCTTTTGTAAATGTTATCCCCTTTTTCTGGGTGCAAAGTGCAGATTCTTGGTGGAAGGCTGGCTGAACACAGCGAGTCTTGAGGAGGAGGATGGGCAGAAGATAACAAGGCCGCTGGGGAAGGACACAAGGCGATAGAAATTGTCTCAGGCGTAGCAGAGTGGCGGGTAAAGAGGCATGAAAAAGGAGGTGCGAGAAAGGGTAGGCACAGAGGAAAGGGAGAAGAAATGAGAGGGCTTAAGGGGAAAGTCTGAGCCGTCACACGCTTGGGAATGCCGGCTGGGAGGAGAAGCCTGGCTGCCCTTTGCCAGCACTGGAGTGTCTGGAGTAATCTTGGTCGTTCTGTTCCCACCGTTGGTATTTCACATCATTTTAAACGTCAGGATTTTCAGGTGGCTGGTATCTGCACTTTCTAAAGGTGTCTTGTCCACCGGTTAACCGTGTGGCATAATTTCCATTGCAAATTCAAGTCAGCTCAGTGAGTTCTTCTGGGAAGAGGTGTTCAGGTCATGGTACAGACTGGGTCAAGGCATTCCTGAATCGAAGAGCCCTGGGGGTCACGGCTTCATTGGCCAGGACTGTGCAGGACCAGCACCGAGGCTCTGCTGGGCTTCCTTCCAACTACAGTCAGTTAATATTTCCACGTGGAGAGGTGGAACTGGGGGGAAGACAAAGTAGAATTTTGACAAGATACATATAAATTGGCAAAAATTGGCACTGAGTCTATTATTTTATTACACACACACACACACACACACACCCAATATATATATAAAAATCCTTAATATCAAAGAATTCAGCTATGGGTTTTATTCTTGCATGAACCCCCCCTCCATTCTTCAATTTCATTGTACTGCAACTGCTGAATTGTTTTAAGGCTGCACAGAGTTCCCTGGTCAAAATGGAAACGAGTTGAAAAAAACGCAGCATAATTAAGAATTCTACAATTTTACGTATCAGTTCCCTTATGATAATTGGCCTGCAACATGAAATATTTAAAACCACAATCAAACTCTGTATACATGAGGATATGTTTGTGTGTCTGTGTGTTAGCACTGCGCGATGTATTAGTTGCTTGCAACTAATTAGTTGCAAGCTACTCTCGGCATCTGTATTTCAGATCCCACGGGACTCTAAAGAATGTGACCTTATTTTAATGCTTTTCTGTGCTTTGAGAATCTCTCCTTTGTATCTGCTACTAGGAGGTGTTTTGTGGCTTTAATAACAGTAATGCTTAGCGCTAGTTTTAGATTTAGAACCCAAGGACATCTACAAAACTATACAAACATCGTCTTTATTGGAAAATTGCTTCTCCTACTTCAGAGCTGGCCACTTAGAAACAGAGCGGGCTGATTAATTTTGGGGTGTTGCTGATGCAGGGATTACAATAAGCTCTGCTGCAAGTGCCAAAGAGGAGACTCTGCTTCGTGTCCCAACTGTCCAGCTCCAGTGGCTTCCTTTGACTCCTCTTATTCCTTCAGTATCTTCTCCCCATCCTACCCATAGGGTTACCTGCCCCAAAGTGCTTGACTAAGGGAGCACTGGGCTCCATCAGGAAACACAACGGGAACAGAGCTACTTGGAGTACATCGATTTAGACACAGTGGTGGCTTGTGATAGGGATTGTGGTGTCTGTCCAGGCAAGAAGAGAGAAGAGGACATGACTCCACTTGTAAATAAATGCCATGTATTTCTAGGGACCTCTGAATGATGAGATATTGGGATTTTGCTCTGCTTTCCCTAATGCATTCTTGTCTACATGGCTGAGGAGAAGTTTGAGCTCCCTAGAGCAGATTTATTTCCACAATAGAGTCATGCTGATGTTCTTGAGGCCCGGGGAAGTTTGATTGAAGAGGTTCATTAGACTTTGTCTGGAATTAGGTATAATGCTTGGTGCATAGTTCTTAAATAAGGTGAAGTTTGCCAAATCAGTACTTAGCTTCTGGTTTTATGAGAATGTTGTTTGTGTTTAGTAGATGATGTAAGATTAAGATTTTTCTTTTTCTTTTCTTTTTTTTTTTATTCAGCACTAGAGCCACATGAAAATGGGAGCTTATTCAGTGGCTATTTTCTCTTTAAAAGGTGATATTATATAGGATGCAGCACTCTGGGATCTTGCCACTTGTGTTCATTAAAGATCTCATGGCACTTCTGGCAGGAGCTAGGTGGCTGGACTTCATACCCTGGCTTGTACTCCAGTTTGCACTGGCCAAAATCCAGTATGAGTAATTATAGTCTGCATGCCTTAATTGCCCCAGTAATTTCAATTAGAGTTAGTATTGTTCTTCGTGCCTGATCCTAAAATGTTGCGTGGTGTTGCTGTGTGATTAAACTGTTGCGACATTTCATCCCAGAGGTGGGTAAAATGGTCTTGGCTTCACACTTTGTAAAGCATTTCCTTGGCATAAATGGGCAAAATAAGCGTAAAAGATTATTGCTGTTTATCTGAGAAATATTGATGGCGAGGTTTTTCTGCTCATTTGTTAGTCTTTTTTTTTTTTCCACGCTAAAGCAAGGAGTGTTTGAAACTCAAGACATGCCGAAGAAAGTATAATTAGGCTTGTTGCTCAAGGTGTTTTAAAGGTTTTAAACCAAATTAAGGTAATGTACCTTAATTGCATTTGCATAATGGACATAGCTGAAATCAGGTCCCTTTTTTTAATGTGTATGACTTCCTCAGCAGTGTGTGCGACAGCTGACTTCCTACCTGTGGCAAAAAAAGGAAACTTGAAGGTAAATCTGCATGGAGTTCATTATGTGAGCAGAGTTCAAATGAAGATGTAGTTGAGCTTGGTGCGGAGGGAGGCAGCCATCCTCATTCAGAGTGGGCACATTTGGGATTTACCAAGTCCTTGGTCTTTGAGATACTGAACCGGTTCATTCCATCTGACTGCACACTCAAATCAAGCCTGAATTGCAGAAGATAAGACCTGCTGCAGAAGGCGTACAAGGTTTTTTTTCCCCCCACCTCACTATTCACCTGACCTCAAGGTGTCATGCTTAAGCTGGATTAAAAAAAAGTTGTGATGACTAAGGAGCATAAATAATATTACAGCAGTCTCCTGGAGTCAGAGGAGTCACTGAACAAGGGCAAATCACGTGTACGTTAGTTTCCGAGCAGGGAGCTAACCCCGGGGAACTGAGCGTATGTACAAGTTACCTTCATGTGCCATGGCATGGGATTGGTGTGCTGCTTTATAAACTTGCAAACCCAACTCATTCTTGGAAATAATGTTGATCCTTGGGGGGTGGAAAAACAATCTTCCTTGCTCCAGAAATTGTCCTTGGTATCAGATGTCGGTAGCTCCCCCTCAAGCAATCTCAGCAGGGCTGAGACAATCGACAGCCGCGCATGAGCACATTAAAATACCATGAAAAACATTGTTAACAGAATGAAAATTTGTGGGTGCTGCATGATAATGTAGAGGAAAAGGTTGCCTTCCTAGACTGATAACACGACGGGTCCCTTGAACTGGTGGCATTTGAGGTGAGTAAGAATCTTTAAGAGCAGTGTTTGACATGAGGTGTTTCTTCTATCTCTTTTATAATTCCACAAGCTTTGTTAAATGCTCCTGAGCTGCAGTTTCTTAGCTTTAAATAATTCAGGGCTGAAACCAGTGGACCTTACTAAGGCAAAGCTGTTAATTGAACTAAGTTTTTTTGCTTGAGCAGGTCAGATTTGACTCTGAAATAAAACCTAGGACACTTGATAGGAAACAAGCTTTTTTTTTAAAAAACCCACAAAAAACCAATTAAGATACCAGTTATAACTGTTCTTTTAATAAACAAAGGACTGCCCTTCCAACAAGGGCGAAGTCATACTCTGAGGTGCCTGTTTCTTCAAATGTTTAATGTCTTTTGAAGATGAGCAGAAGGCATAAATGTTGGACTGGTTTTCATAGACTGCACTTGCTTGCGGAAAACAGGTTCCTCTTGTGACAGTATTTAGGGGTTTTTTATTCAGTGGGGCAGTGGCTTGACAGAATTCAGCCAGCAGTACTGGTGACCTCCAAAATTATTCGTGATAAACAAATAATCTGATGAATGGAGCCGCTTTCCTATTAAGGGAGTGTCTGATAACAGGCTGGTTTTATTTTTTGTTGTCATCTTTGCCGTATGGAACGTGTTGGCCATAGCTGATGAGACTCCCTTAGCCGGTGTCTCCTGCTGTGCCCTTTCTTTGTGTTGGAGTGGGGTTGGGGAGACTGGCCACATGGAAACCTTTACTCTTGTCTCTGGGCTGTGGCTCACGGTTTGGTTTCACGTACAGGGTTTTCTCTTTAGGCATTTCCCTATTCACTCAGTGTTTGTAGATGGTCAGCAGTTCTCTAGTCCCACGATACTCTTGGTCCACCGAGACCTAAGGGACGAAAGCAGAGAGCTATAAGTCAGGAGTGAGTCTTTGGAAACCACGTGAATTGTGTGTTTATAAGAGGTCAAGAGAAGGACTTATATGAATAATTCACTTTTGACAAAATCTCAGCAGTGCTCTCAAAACCCAGATAGGATGGTAACATGGATAAACTAAGTAGAAGTTCATTATCACAGGGAAGTTTGTCACAATTGATCTTAGTTAATAGAAGCCGTGCTTCAAAATATGTATTCCCAAAATGTGGAATATACCAGGGGAGACTGTTCCTGCAGTAGAGGACTGTGCTTGGACCAATGACATTTTTTCTGAACATTCATGTATCAATCCATCTGAGATTTAAAGTCCATTTTACTTACATTTACAACCTTTAGATCTCGTCTTTATTTGTCTGAAGAGGGGCAAAAGCATTTTTCATAAAGGGGCTTTTGGGTTTTGTTCCTCCTTTTGATTTTCAGTCTACTCTCTGGAGCCTTCTTTGAGGATAGTCTTTACTAAATCACATTGAGTTCTGCAGTAGCACTAGATGTGGTCAGAGCATGTTACCCCATGGAAGATTAACATAAAGCACTGTCTGTTCTAATGGACAGTTGTGACAACTTTATTTTCCAAAGTGACTTATGCAGAGCGCACGCTGTGATGTGCTGCTTGGTAAGTAATCTGCGGTATTGATTCTTAAAATGCCTGTGTGTTTCTTAAAGCAAATAATCATTACTGTCGTTGAGACTACAGCTGTGAAGTGCAAGATTTCTTCTCGGGTAATTCAGTAGATGCTGAACATGCTCGGGCTCGAGTCCCTGAGTGGAAAATAATATACGATAGTGAATCTATTTCAGAAAGCATCTTTAAAAAAAGAAAAAGATTGCAGCATTATTCTTTCAGTTGATAACTATCTCTGGTATATATCTCATTTGCCTGGCTGATGCCATCTGTTTTGTTTCCAAGTTTAGCAAAATTATATTAGTTACCCATCAACTTTGAAAGTTTTAAATGCTGCCTTGGAAGCACGTGAAGAAAGTTGAAGTCATTGTTGTCTCTTGGCTTTGAATTCTACAGCTTCTAAGTACAGCATTTCAAAATAGCTGCCTTAAGAAAGAACACAACTACCACCTTGAAAAGTAAACGGAGTTAATAATGGTATAGATAATAATCTAACTTCTGTACACTGCAGATGTGAATTGTCAGAGGAAACGGAGATAAAGCAGTATATCATCAATAGGACTAGATCTTAGATTTTTTTTTGCATAATTTGCATAGTAATGAAAGACAATTACACTCAGACTTCATTGTAAGCTCATATGAATCACCTTCAAAATAATTCCTAGGATAACTATGGAAAGAAAACCTGTATAATTTTCCTGGTGTTTCATCTTGGCCCTGTCAGCCTGACCTTCAGTCACTGTCAATTGTTCCATTCAGACCAATCAATGAGAGCATTATTAGTAACAGTAAGCGATCATTTACAACAAATCAGTGCGATGCGATTAAATTGTCAGTGCGAATACATGTGACTGCAGCTGTAGGTGCAAGGAAGGGTCCAACAGCAGGAATACTTAAATCTCTTCTCTAGACTTGGGCATGGAGGTATTTCCAGAAACAAACGTGTAGAAAGGGTAGTAAACTGAACAGCAGTGGTGAGTTGATGGTTTGTTGAAAAAAAACTGCGTGTGAAACTGAGCTGACAAAGAGAGAAACAATAGTAACCTGCGCTCAAACAAAGCGATGCGTTTAATTTCTACTCCAGATTAAATTTGGGTCTGCTTCATGCCATTAATTGCATGTTCCCACTGCTGTAATGCAATTACTGTCACAGAATAACTTGCTCTTCTTGAATCGGTACTCAAGCATTGGGCGAACTACTGACAGAAACCTCTCAAAACTGTCATCCATCCCAGGAGAAGAACAGAGCCTTTGCCTGGGTTGCAAGGAGGTTGTGCTACTGTTCAGTGCAGCTTCTCTCTGAAAGGTTTGGGCAGGGTCTGTGTTTCCCATATAGCTTCTCTGAATAGTCACCAGCCTCAATCCTGCTGGAAAATGGGACTGGAGACAATCCAGCTTGACAGGTGCATCTGTGATGCACAGTGCTGAATGCAAACTTCCTATCTGTTGTAGCTTCTAGGAGGTGACCAATGCCCAGCAAGAGGACAAAGGGCAATGAGCACAAACTGGAACACAGCAGGTTTCTTCTGAACATGGGGAGAACATCCTGTGAGGGTGCCAGAGCCAGAGCCTGGACCAGGCTGC
>WEIS01063085.1:0-12582 GCA_013389965.1 Todus mexicanus
CCCCCTCCAGTTTCATTTCTGCAGCTCAGAACGCCCCGCGCCGCTCAGGGCCGGTGGGGGGAGACCAGCGGCTTTTTGCAGTCAGTTTCTATTTCTTTTTCAAGCAGCAGTGAGCAAAGCTGGGGGCAAAGCTGGGAGCAAAGCTGGAGGCAAAACTGGGGGCAAAACTGGGAGCAAAGCTGGGGGCAAAGCACCGTTAGGTCGGGGTGAGGGGGCACGTCACCATCACCCCCGCCGTGGCCAGGCTCCCTGCACCCCCCTGAGAGATCTGAGCAGTGAGGAAAGGGCTCCCCAGAGCTGTTTGTTGTGCCTGGGACCGACTTGCTGACATTTTGGAGGTGGAATAACCAAACTGCAACTCTTATTTATTTTTTTTTCCTAATTAATACTTTTAATTAATCTGGCAAACATCACCCCAGAAGCTCAGACCTGCGTGTCCCCCCATCCAGCATCGTGTCCACCCCTCAGCTCAGGGCCGGGGTGGTGTTTGGCTTTTGGAAAACACGGTGGCTGGGAGGTTTTTTTGGTTTCTCTCCTTTTTTTTTTTGGTGCAACAAGTATCTTTTCAGACGCTGCCAAATTTATAGGTTATTTTAAAGAAAAAGCAGCCGCTTTGAGCTGAGCTCTGGAAGGAGTTCTCCTCTGTGCAGTTGGGGGAAGGAATATCCCCCCCGCTGGCCACAAACCCCTCTGGTTCCAAACTACAACAGGGGAGGTTTAGACTGGATATTAGGAAAAAAAAATTGCAGAAAGTTGTTAGCTCCTGGAATGGGCTGCCCAAGGAGGGGGTTGAATCCCCATCCCTGGACATGTTTAAAGGGTGTTTAGATGTGGTGTTGGAGAGATAGTTTAGGGATGAACTTTGCAGAGTAGGTTTAACGGTTGGACTCGATGATCCCAAGGGGCTTTTCCAACCTCAGAGATTCTACGATTCAGCCTGGCCCTGGTCACATTTTTGGGGTGCCCTGGCTCCACACGCTGCTGGGATCTCATCATCCCATTGCCAGCACAGGTCCGCCAGCCACAACATCACCCCGTCTCTGCTGGGACCCCTCCCCTGGCCAAGGTTTGGCTGCAGCAGGGGGGAGCAGGGAGCACCTGCAGCTCCTCTGAGCCTGGTGACCACTAAAAGCAGCTGAGTTGGGGGTGAGGAGGCACCTACAGGAGGGATTGAGGTGTTTGCATGTGCTGGGGAACATCTTGGGCCTGCCGAGCACCAGCCAGGGGGCAAATCCCAGGATAAACCCTGGGCAGGCTCTGCTCGACATCCCCACAAAGCAGCAAGCTGATCTTGGGTGATCTCGGGAGATCTTTTCTAACCTTAACAATTCTACGCGCTGTGAGCTCTGGGCTCCGGTACGAGGGCAGCAACAGGGGTATGGGACAGATTTAACCCAGAGGTGCAACCCCCCCCTACACGCACACACCACCTCCATATCCGTGCATCTCCCCCACCCACATTTGTACCCCATAAATGCACCCCATACCCCTTCTTCCCCGTGCATGCGGCTCATGCAACACCAAGGAAATTGGGGGCAGGGGCATTAGGGCAGGTGCCTGCCCTGTTTTACACCACTGAGGTGAAACCCCCGCCCCGATCATCTTTGGAGGGGCTTTAGCACCCTCCGTGCTCAGGGCGTCGCGCTGAATTTTCCCCCGCGAGCGATACCGGCTGCGGTGGCTGGGTAGGGGGGGAGGGCTCTAAATTTAGCCGGGTACGCAGAAGGCAGGGGCCATACCGGGAACCGCGCGGGGCCCGGCCGCCGCCTCCTGTCCCAGGCGGGGGGCCCTGCCTGCTTTTTGCTCTCTGTGCCCTAATGGGGTGCAAAGGGGAGGGAATTTGGGGAGCTGGGGGTTCTGCAGGGTGAGGTGGGACCCCACCAGTTTCCCCACCCGTCGTGCTGCACCCCGTTGCATCAGCCTCATCCCCCCTGCTCATCAGAGCAGTGTCCCCCTCCCCAAACCTGCCTCACTCCAGGGCTTCAAGCCCCCTGGATGGTCTGAAATGCTCTTCCCAGCCCAGTTCCAGTGTCTCTCCCGCTCTCACGGGGAAGAATTTCTTCCTGATATCTGATCTAAACCTCCCCTTTCAGTTCCAAGCCGTTACCCCTCATCCTATCGCCACACACCCTTGGCAAAACTCCCTCCTCATCTTTCCTGGGGCCTCCTCTAATTCTACAAAAGCCGCCTCAAAGTCTCCTTGGAGCCTTTAGGAACCCCAGCGATGGGTCCAGCTCCCTCTAATTCTATAAAAGCCGCTTCAAGGTCTCCCTGGAGCCTTTGGGACCCTCAGCGACGGGTCCAGCTCCCTCTAATTCTGGGAAAGCTACTTCAAAGTCTCCCCAGAGCTCTTTGGACCCGCAGCCATGGGTCCCGTTCCCTCTAATTCTGGGAAAGCTGCTTCAAGGTCTCCCTGGNGAGTTTGGGGAGGGTCCCGGGCCAGGGCGTTAGGAGCGGGGGCTCCCCCCGAAACGCGCGCTGGAAGTGATTTTTTTCTAGGTTTTATTATTATTTTTAAGGGGGACGGGGACACACACGGACACACAGACACACACACCCGTGCGCGCTGCCGGGGAGGCCACCAGCCCACCAGCGCCTCTGCGACAGTCGCCAGCTGGGCTTTCCTTCCCCCCCACCTCCCCCGTTCTTATTATTATTTTTTTTTTTTNCCCCCGCAGATGTGCACCCCCAGCAACACGCCGGCCACGCCGCCCAACTTCCCGGACGCCTTGGCCATGTTCTCGAAGCTGCGAACCTCCGAGAGCCTGCAGAGCAGCCAGAGCCCCATCACCTCCATGGCCTGTTCCCCTCCGGGCAGCTTCAGCCCTTTCTGGGCATCGTCTCCCCCGAGCCACCAACCCTCGTGGCTGCCCCCGCCTTCCTCGCCCACCGCCCACAGNTGTTTTTTAAATATATAACTATAATATATAAATATATCTAATGTATATAAATCCAGAGAGAAGGAGCAGCAGCTGCCAGGTGTATAAGGCGGGGGGGTGTGTGTTGTTTCCTATCAGCATCCCTGCGGCAGGGCAAGAAAGGGAATGAGGGGAGGGTAGAAACCAACAATAAATGGATGGATGGAGGCGGCTGCCAGCCCGGATCGTGGCCACGGGGGGCAGGGAGCTGCTTGCCCCTACCCACCCAGCTCTGGATTTCCAGGACCCTTGTCGCAGCACCCAGAGCAAATTCTCCTCTGGCTTCTGAAATTCAGCCCGGCTTCTTGCACAGACCCCCCCCTGCCCTGCCCTGTCCTGTCCTCCCTCCCTCAGCACCTCCAGGAGGGTTTATTGAGGTGATGCTCCCTCCTCAATCTCTGTGGCCACCATTCGTGGCCCCCAGGAAGGGGGAAATTGGGGTGGGTTTGGGTTTTGGGTGGGTTTCTTTCTTTCTTTCTTTTTTTAAGTTTTCAAATCGATCTTGCTTAAAAAAGAAAAAGGAAAGAAAAAAAAAAGAAAAAAGCCCCCCCCTCCCCCAAAAAAGAGTCGAAGGGGGTTTTTTATTAATTTAAAAATAATTTTAAAAAGCAAAGAAAAAAAATACCACTTTTTTTAACACCAGCTGTCCCTGCCTTTTCTCTTTGCTGGGAGGTCGTCCCCGGCAGGGCATCAAGAAGCATCCTCAGGGGCACAGCCAACAAACCCTCCCTCGTCAGCTCCTGATTTAGCGAGTAAAGATCCAAACTAACTTAAAATCGAGGAAAAGCACAGCCCCTGGCCACACAGCGCTCACACGACAAGCAACCAGAGTAAAAGATCCTCCCCAAACTGGAACGCAGCAGTTTCACAGGTATCAGCAAGGGCTAGGGAGGAACTCGAGGCACAGTGGCAAAAGCATCTCCACCTCCCCAGGGATGGGGACACCCCCAGCACGACCTAACCTCTTGGGAAAAGAGGAGAAAAAAAAAATATCGAAGAAATAAAAGGAGAAAAAAACCAACCACCCAAAAACCATAAAAAAAGAAAAAAAAGGAGAAAAAACACCAAAAAAAGGAGGAAAAAAGAAAGGAGAAAAAAATACCCAAAAAAGGGAGAAAAAAATACCCAAAAAAGGGAGAAAAAAATACCCAAAAAAGGGGAGAAAAAAATACCAAAAAAAGGGAGAAAAAAAATACCAAAAAAAGGGAGAAAAAAAATACCAAAANAAAAAAAAAGGGAGAAAAAATACCAAAAAAGGGAGAAAAAAACCCCAAACCCAAAAAAGAGGAAAAAAAAAGGAAAAAAAAAAAGAAAAAAAAATACTAAAAAATGAGAAAAAAATACTAAAAAAAGAGAAAAAATACCAAAAAAGGGAGAAAAAAACCCCAAACCCAAAAAAGAGGAAAAAAAAAGGAAAAAAAAAAAGAAAAAAAAATACTAAAAAATGAGAAAAAAATACTAAAAAAAGAGAAAAAATACCAAAAAAGGGAGAAAAAAACCCCAAACCCAAAAAAGAGGAAAAAAAAAGGAAAAAAAAAAAGAAAAAAAAATACTAAAAAATGAGAAAAAAATACTAAAAAAAGAGAAAAAATACCAAAAAAGGGAGAAAAAAACCCCAAACCCAAAAAAGAGGAAAAAAAAAGGAAAAAAAAAAAAATAAAAAAAAAAAGGAGAAAAAATACCCAGTTTGGGCTACTCACCTACTCCAGTAGCACCCAAGGAGAGATGTGAGGCTGGGTACTCCTGTTTATAGGGGTGGGAGGTGTTTATAGGGTGCAGCTGGGTCCCCCAGGCAGGGGGTGGGACGAGGCCCGAAGGGCTCAGCCCCAGCTGGGCCAAATCCTGCCGATGCCATCAGTGCTGGGAGGGGGTTTCTGAGCCCCCCAGTGGGGCACAGGACGATCCTTCGCTGCCTCCGCTCTGGCTTGTTCCGAGCGCTCCCAGTTATCCCAGTTAGAGGCGGCACTGGGAGGGGGGATCCCGAATCCTGCTGGATCCACCTGGGAATCCCCAAAGTGGGGTTTTCGCCTCTATTTTTTTTCCCCTAACCCCCCCCCAAAAACCAACCCAAACCCACCAGGGAAAATATCCCCAGGGGGTGACAAAGCTGCCCGGGGACAGCCGGGCTCTGCCACTGGGGCGGACGGATTTGGGGGCTGCCCCTCTTAGATTGGGAGAGAAGATCCACCAGGAGATTTCCACGACACAGCGCGGGGAGGGTGAGGGGATGCTGAACCTCGGGGGTTCCCCTCGGGGTTTTCTCACCCTCCCACTCACCTGGGTGACGCCACCGGGTTTTTGTGGCGTTCCCACCGCGCGTCAGCGCCGGGACTGTCCCACCCAAACCCCGTGTCCCCGAGCGCGGCACCCCAACGTCCCCCCACGCACACACACACTGCTGCCAGGGAACGGGGAAACTGCAACAGGGGAGGGTTAGACTGGATATCAGGAGAGAAATTGTCACACCAAGAGCAGTCAGCTCCCGGAACGGGCTGCCCAGGCAGGGGGGCGAATCCCCATCCCTGGCTGTGTTTGAAGGGCGTTTAGACGTGGTGTTGGGGGAGATGGTTTAGGGGTGAACTTCGTAGAGTAGGGTTGAGGGTTGGACTCGATCCCAAGGGTCTTTTCCAACCTCAAAGATTCTCTGATTCTCTAATTCCCTGCCTGGTACCTCCCCACTCGAGACACAACTCGTGTTGGGGCTCAGCGCTCCGTGGGGCTCCCACCACCCTGACGGCGACGGGCTGGGGGCAGCAGGGGCTGGGGAGAAGCAGGGGCCCCCGCCCGGCTGCCCCAAGCCCCTTGGAGGGCTCAAGGGAAAGGAGGGGACGTGTCCCCCCAAAGCTGGGGGCAGACACTTCGGGGTTGTGGTGCTTTGCTCTGGAACTGGGCAGCGCTGGCGCTGGTGCCTCCTTCTTCCCACCCACGGCAGCGTTGGGAGAGGGGCAAGGGGGTGGCCAAGGGGGGATTCTCTGCTGGGAGGTCAGGAGAGCAGCGGGGTGATGCTCACCGCGGGATTTGTGGGCTGCTTTCTGCGCTGAGCCCCCACTTCCCACGGCCTTCAGCAGTCGCTGAGCAGCATCATCCCCCTGCTCCTCCAGATCCCCTTTGGGGCCACAAGCTCGGGGGGCATCGGCGCCAAGCGGGGCTCCTGGAGGCCAGGGGATGGCGCAGACCCCGCTTGGATGGGGCTGTCACCAGCTGCAGGACGGGGGATGCTGCTGCCTCCTCCTTGTGCATGTGGTGTGGATCCCGACCCAGGATCACCCCAAACCCAGGGTCACCCCCAACTCAGGATCACATCCACCCCAGCACTCAGCTGCCCATCGCTCTTTATTGCGGCAGGCCGGAGCCGCTCGCCCTCCTGCTCGGCGGCCGGGCTGGTGGGGATGCGGCTGGGGACCTCCAGCCTTGCCCAGATGCCGGGGTGCCGGATCGGTCCTCCAGGCTTGGGAGGAACCCCAATGCCTGCGAGAAGTGACCGTGGGACGAGGCCGCTGTGTGCTCCGGCGGGACGGGGGTGCCTGGGGACGAGGGGCAGAGGTTAGCCTGGCCGTGGGCAGCTCTTGAGCCGCGCTGGCCGCAACCACCCCACTGTGTGCCCCCACCTCGCTCCGGCTGCAGCACAGGGACCAGCTGCCCCAAATGCCAGTGCTGCCCATCCCACCCCGCCCGGCTGCAGGGTGCCCTCTCTGTCCCGTACCCCGCTGCCCTGGCGGGGCCGTACCCGGCTGGCTGAGCGAGGGGCCAGCGCTTTGGGGGCGCGAGAGCAGGCGGCCGCTGCTCCGGGGGTCCCACGGCCTTGGGGACAGCTTGGGCTTGTCCCTCGGGAAGCCTGGAGGGAAAAACCAGAGGGAGATGGTGTGTGGGGAGCCAGGGGAAATAGGGGTGGGGGAAAACGCGGCAGCTCTGGGTGCCCTGCCCCCCCTGCTGTCCCCGCTCCCCAAGCGTGCCGCGGCCGTACCCTCCTTGCCCACGAGCACGGGCAGTTGCTCATCCAGATGGCCCCGGTAGATCTGGCCGTCCTTCCCCAACAGCTCCATCTCGTTGTGCTGGGAAGGAGAGAGCGAGCTGGCTGGAATGCATCCCCACGCAGCCCTCCCACCCCCAGCCCTCCCTGGGGAAACTGAGGCACCGCTTCCCCCACTCCCCAGGTGCTCAGCAACGCCCTCCCAGCCTCAGCCGCATCCATCCCTACCTTCGCGGTGCCTACGTTGCCGGGGAGCGGGCTGGGGGACTGGAGGTGCTGGAAGCGCTGCAGCGGGTGGGTGAGGGTGTGGCGGCCCCCGCAGTGCCGCGGCACGCTGGGGTACCTGCCGTCGGCCACCGGATCCCTGGGGGATGGGGCACGGGGATGCTGAGCGCCTGGCACTGCGGCACCCCCTGCATCACCCGGGGGGCTGCGCCCGGTGGGGTACGTCCCTCCCGGCTCCCCCCCAGGCCCGTCCCGGCACACTGGGTCTGCTGTTCGCCCATAGTCATCCCACCCCTCGGTCCCTGCGCCCCACGCAAGGGACAGCAGGAGGTGGGAGCGGGGCTGGCCCGGCTGCAGGGCTTCTATTTGGGGCTCTGACTCCTTCCCGAGCCTGAGGTCAGGCTGAGACCAGACACAACTCGTTGCATGTAGCTGAGACCGGACACAACTCATCACACGTGGCTTCAGCGCCACCGAGACAGAGGCTGTCAAACCCCACGGCGCAGCTGACCCTCCGCGGCACGACTCGCCCCCCCTGCCCTGCCCTGCCCGGACCCTGGGAAGCCTCTCCCTCGCTGCAGGGTCACCCTGCACCCCTGGGGCCGGGGCTGGCTCCCTACGTCCCCTACCTGTGCACGTGCTGCTGCGTTTGGTCCTGCTTGAGGGCGGCGTAGGGGTCCCCGGCGAGGCGCGAGGGCAGCGGCGGCATGGCCGGGATGGCCACCACCTGCCTGGGGAGGGTGACAAGGGACAAACGGCCAAGCCCGGCTTGGAGCAGCGCCCCAAAACCCCCAGGCTGGTATCCCACGGCATCCCTCTGCCCCACGGCGAGGGGTCCGCGTCCCCCCGATGATGGGTAGAGCTGCAAAGGGGGGGTTGGCAGGGTTGGACCCCCCCCCAGGGCAGGCACCCTGGTGCACAGTGGGCACCACCAGCACCCACCTCCTCCCATCCCATCCCATCCCATCCCACCCCCGCAGCTCCCCGGTGCCCGGTGCTACTCACGGGCCAGGAACCAGCATGTGGAGACGCCGGTCGCAGGACATGCAGTGGAAAGGGGCCAGCAGCTGCCTTGGAGGGGGAGAGAAAAGAGCTGGGAGAGCTCTGGAGGGGTGGAAAAAAGGGCTGGGGGAGCTCCCAGGGGGGATGCAGCAGCTCAGAGGCAGCAGCAAGGTCCTGGGGGCTTGGCTGTGAGTGAGTCACAGCGTTTGTGGGGGGCACCGCGGGGTTTTGAGCTTGGTTTATCCCCCCACCACCACCCCCTGGGAAGGTTGCAACCCGCTGGCTGGCTATTAAATAAAGGCAGCGGTTGTTTGTGGGCTCTCAGCTGGGGAAAAAGCTCCAGCTCGTATTAGGCACAGAGGGGAGCCCCCAGAAACCAGCACTGCTGCGGGAACCACTCCCACGGGCAACCCCTGGGGGTACTGGCAGGGACAACATGAGGGGTTCCCTGTGCCTCTTGCTGGGGTGGGAGCAAACACCAGGCCTGGGGGATGCAGGATCCCCAGATTTTTTTAGGATGAGCTGTGCCACAGCTGCCCCCAGCACCAGGACACGCTCGCCTCGGCCCCGCCAGCACCCCCAAAACCCGGCAGCTGCCCCTGGTCACCCAGGGTGGGCAAGGGCGCGAGTTGGAGGGTGCAGGATCCCATTCCTGCCACCCAAAGCAGCCCTTGCCTGGGTTTCATCGCTTCGTCAGCGCTAATTACCCCGCTGCACCTTGCCAGGAGGGCAGGTCACAACCCAGCTCGGCAGCGCTGCCCGGCGCACCCCTGCTCGGGGCCACGAGCCGCCGTCCCCCACCCTCGCCGCAGAAAAACCTCTGCACCCACCCCCCAAATCTGGTTCGGGAGGGCCCCCTCCTTGCGCCATTAGATGCCAGGAACCTGCTGGTGGTGGGAGGCGGAGGAGGTGCTGCTCCCTCAGCATCCCCACCGCTCGCGGGCTAAGGTGCTGCGATGCCAGGGCACCGCGCGGGCACCAGAGGGAACAGGGCGAGAGCTGTCATAGAACCATAGAATCAGAGAATCTTTGAGGTTGGAAAAGACCCTTGGGATCATCGCGTCCAACCCTCAACCCTCCTCTGCAAAGTTCATCCCTAAACCATCTCCCCCAACACCACATCTAAACGCCCTTTAAACACGGCCAGGGATGGGGATTCAACCCCCTCCCTGGGCAGCCTATTCCAGGAGCTGACTACTCGTGATGTAAAAAATTTTTTCCTACTACCCAATCTAACCCTCCCCTGTTGTAGTTTGGAACCATTCCCTGTAGTTCTATCGCTAATCACCCCTGAGAAGAGCCCAGCCCCAACCTCTCTGCAATGTCCCTTCAGGGAGCTGCAGAGTGATGAGGTCTCCCCTCAGCCTCCTCTGCCTCACACTAACCAGCCCCAGCTCCCTCAATCTTTCCTCATCAGATTTATTCTCCAGACCCTTTACCCAACTTCGTTGCCCTTTGTCGCCCAAGCCGCCCCCCCCCATCGCACTCACTTCTTAATCCCAGCCGCGTCGTCACCCTCCGCTACCGACCCCTTCTCCTTGAGCTTCTCCAGGACGCTCTTCCAGTGCCTCTCCAGCTCCTGCCGGAACGGCCCCAGCTCCAGGCGGTCGAGCTGCGGACGGGATGGACACACCCCCTCAGCCAACTGCCCCACGACGGGACACCGAGAGCCCCGGGGAAAAGCCAGGAGCGGGGATCCTCAGGGAGATGCCGGAGGTGTTGAAGAGGAGATTGGTNCTAATACTGGGACACTGCGAAGGTGCCTGTTTTGCGCGGTGGGGAAGAGCCGCCCCTCACCTTGGAGCCCATCTCTTGGCTGAGCTGCTGCTGGAGCTGGTGCCAGCCCTGCTCCTGGCCCGTCACCCTGCTCAGCACCTCCTCCATCACCTCGTTCAGCCGCTCCATGTTGGCATCGAACTGGCTGTGGCTGACTTTGCCGGCCAGGGCGGATTTGTCTGCTTTCTGACGGCGGGGAGAGGCAGGAGAGCGGTGGGGAAGGATGGAGGTGTGATGGGCAGGGCCCTGCTCACCCCATCCCCCCCGTGGGGTCGGTCCCACCAGCCAAAGGGATCCGGGACCAGACAGAGGGATCTGGTGAGGGACCTGCAGCCTGTCTGGAAATCCCCCCTCCCCCAGGCCAGTTCTGCCACCGAGGGATCACGGGGTGTTTGTCACCCTGCCCATGCCCCCCCTTGGTTGTTGCCAGGGCCCCCCAAGGCTGTACCACATCGATTCCCAGCAGCAGGTCCTCCTTGTTCACTTTCTCCTTCTCCAGCCTCTCCAGGGACTGGAACAGAGCCTTTGAACGCAGAAAGCATCCCGTTACACCAGGGCAGGGGCCGAGCTGCCTCCCAGCCAGCAGAGCACCCCCTGCTCCACCCCACACCCCAAAAAACCTCCGGGAAAGGCACTTCTGAACCTCCGCAGGGTGGCCGAGGGACAAATCCCTTGAGGTCCTCTGCCTGGAGGATGCTCCGAGCCCGCGGGGGTTCAGCCACCTACCTCGATATCTTTCTGCTTCTGCTGATGGTCATCCACGAGGTTCCCCGTGATGGAGCTGAGCTTCTCGTAGTCTCCTTGCAGGTGCACGATGGTGGCCTGGATGCGCTTCAGCTGCTCCTCGTCCTGCTTCAGGGAGGGAGGCGACAAGGCGGTGCTGGGTGAGGCGAGGGGCAGCTGCCACCCAGGGACAGAGCCAAGGCCTTTCAGTGCCAGCAGGATGTTTGCACCCAGACTTGTGAATNACTTCTTTCTGTGCTGCTGACTCGTACAAGCCCATGTTGGGGGTGGTGAGGGGCTCCCCCACATTACAGTGAAGCACAACCCTCCCAAGACCCCCCCATGCCGACATCTCCCTACCTGGGTCCTGCCCGGCAGCTGCCTCACCACCCTGCCCGCCGGCTGCCGCGACATGAAGGAGTCCACCAGCTCCTGGAGCTTCTCGTAGCGCTGCAGGAGCTGCCCCAGCTGCGAGCTGATGTCCATGGAGCAGGTGGGGCACTCTGCCTGCCCCTCCGCCTGCAGCTCCAGCTGCTGCTGCCTGATGCTCTCCACCATCGCCCTCAGCTTGTCCAGCTGCAGCAAAGGGAGCAGGGCTTGTCTCTGAGCTGGGACAGACGGAGCCAACAAGCCAGGGCGCTCTGGAGGCTCGATGGCCCCGGCCAGCCAAGGGACACGGCCGGGAGCCCCGGCAGGACCCCGCTGCTGAGACCTCACCTGCTCCTGCAGCTTCTCAGACATCCCGGTCACCAACTTTTCCAGCGTGGCCTTGGTCACCTTCTGCTTTTCTCCCAGCTCCTTCAGCTCTTTCTGGATCTCCTGCAGCACGGCTCTGGACAGCAGGATGGGGCAGGCTTAGCCTGGCATGGGACCACTTGTCCCTTGCCCCCCAGATTGGGATGCTCCCAACCCCCCTAGGCTCCCTAGGCAGGGAAGCCTCTCCCATCCTTTTACCCCGTTTCCAGGATGGTCTGGTCGCTGCCATCTGCTTTCCAGCCGGCAACAGCCTCCTTCAGCTTTCCAAACCCCTCCTCCAGCTGACTGACCTGGGAGCAGTGGTGGTGGCAAAGTCATCCCAGCACCGGGAGCCTTCGGCTGCCCAAACCCCTTCGGCACCCCCGCAGCTCCCTCCGGGACTGCCGCTGCCTCACCTTCCCCTTCTCCTCCTGCAGGTCGCTGGCCAGGCTCTGCAGGTTGGCCAGGACACCGGCCATGCCCTCCTGCCCTAGAGGGACGTGGTCCAGAGGGGGACAGGCTGTCAGTGAAGGGGTCTGGCCCTCGGCACAGGCTCTGAGTGCCATGGGCGGCTGACCCAAGGTGTCCCCAAGCAGAACCCCCCGATGCCAGCCCCACCCCGGGCTCTCACCTCCCTCTGGGAGGAGCTGCTGCAGCTTCTCAACCTCAGCACGATCTGACTTGCTGGCTTCCAGCTGGGCCACCTGCTCCTTCAGGGCATTGTAGAGGTGACGGACCTTCCCGATCTGGCGCAGAGCCTCCACCGTCTCTGCGTAGCGGCTGGGGACGATGCTGGTGTCCGAGGTGTCCGAGTGCACGGCCACCGCCAGCGAAGAGCCCCTGGCCCTGGCGGCAGGAGCCAGGAGCAGCTCCGACGCCTTGGCTGCCGCCGAGAGGGTCTCCGCTGCCGAGTCTCCGAGCTGTGTGCTGGACAAAGCCCTGTCTCCCTCCTTGGGGCTCGTGGCATCCGTCTGTGTCCCCAGAGCACCACGGGTGGCTTCAGCAGGGGCTCTCTCAGTGCCAGGAAGGCGCTGGAAGGTGCTGGAGGGGCTCGGCTGAACCCCTGCTCCTTCTTCTTGGGTCCCTGGAGGTGTTGTCTGCTTCCCCATGGTGCTGGTCTGGCTGTCAGGGGCCCCTGTGGTGCTGGTTTGGGTACCAGGAGCCCCCGGCTGTGTCGCTGGGGTGGTAGCTTGGGTGCCAGGAGCTCCTTGTTGCCCCCCTGGGGTGGTGGTT
>WEIS01063087.1:0-10424 GCA_013389965.1 Todus mexicanus
CCCTTTAAACACGTGCATGTCTATGTATTTTTCCTCCACCTCCCCTCCAGGCAGGTGCCAAGGATGTGATGATGGGCAAAATCTCTGCCTGATGGTGGCTGAGGTGACCCTCCAGGTTTTGCTCCCAGCTTCTTCAGCACAGGCAGAGCTGTTCCAAAGTGTGCTGCCTGCCGGAGGTAACTTCTAATGACTTGAAATTGAGCACACGTTCCTGACTTTTTGGCTTCGGTGAGCGGCTTTCTTCTCCGCAGAGGGCTGAAGCAAACCCAGTAAATAAGGCTCCGCGGTGGCGGTAGCTGGATGGCTGCAACTGGAAAGGTCTCGGCGCGTCTGGAGGGAATGGAATGGATTGATTTATGATTTCAGCAAGTATGGCTGGGTAGGGAATCATGCCTATATGGTTTTAAAGTCATGAGGAGATATTAATCAAAATTAAGGCTGCTCGGAGAAGGTATCCGAGCCAGTGGTCTGGTTCCTGGCTAATTGATTGCACAACTCAAGCATGGTTGGTCTTACAGAGACAGTCAAAGGACAGCTTGGATGGGGGAGTCTCGGGGTTTAATGCCAGCTGGGGAAGCAGGGGGCTGGAACAAAGGGCGTAATGAGGAATAATAGGAATCGGTTAAAGGGACTGTGCGCTTGTCCCCATTGATTAGGCCGTGTGTGAAGGGAGAAAATGATTAATAGGAAGACGTAAATGAGAAGCAGCAGTGACATTTCTAGAGCTGCAGCCTGAAATCACACACTGCCAAAGGTTGGAGCCGCCTGGGCGGGTTGTGAACATCGGCTCTGGAAAAGCCATGTTCTTGGGGCGAAAGCTCATCCCTGCGCCTCCGGGACCAGCCCAGCCAGGTGTTAAAAGCCGTGTTGGCAGTTGTGTCATCCCACCGGGCTGCTTCCTCACCGTAATCCCGGCATTAATTGTCATTCTGGTGGAAAAAGCCTTAAGCCAGCTGTGTGAGGTTGGACTTGATGATCTCGGAGGTCCTTTCCAACCTTAATGATTGTGTGGTTCTGTGGGGTAGTGGTGATGGGGCTGCTTCCCACCCAGCTGACGATCCAAACCTCACTTTCTACTTGTCTGCCCAAGGAGGTCGTGCTGTAGGGTGAAGTCAGGCTCGAAACCTTTTATTTCAGGGGAAAATTGCATCTGTGCTTCTCTGCCTTGATCCTTGCCAGGCTTTGCCCCAGCGTGCTTTGACATCGCGTTGCCCTTGGTCTTCACAACACAAGGCAGCTCTGGATGTTTCCTGGTGGCCTGGAGATACACGCGCAAAGCAGCGATGCCAACTCCACCTCCTTCCATGGCTTGAACTCCTGTAACGGTCCAAATCTCCGCATCTTTTGGACCCACTGAAAGGAGATGGGTGCAGGTCAGTTGAGCTCCTTGTGAGGCTTGGAAGCCTCCAAATTTCTACCAGGCACTCGTAGGCATTGACAATTTCTGTTGCCTCAGGCTTGGAAAAGTCGTGTTGGTGATCTCACAGGGTTATCTGTGGAGATCTGGCGATTTAAGAAGCTTCCAAAAGGTGCGTAGGCTTGAGTGTCCACCCAAATCAAGCAAAGCCCCTGGTAGTAGAATATATTTACACTTTATATTTAATATGATGACTACTCAGGACTCTGAGCTCCTGCACGTAATGAGCTCTGCAATTAAATCAAATCTTAGCTGTGCTGAAGCTACGTTTCCTATTGGGAATTTGGTCAGCAATCCATGCCCTTCTTCAAGGGTTCTCAAACTCAGTGCCTGCAACCAGATCCAAGGACTTTGTTGGTCTTGTTTTGGGACAGCGTGCTGGCCTGTGGAAAAATCTCTCGGGTGCAGGCTCTGAGAACAAGATGCTCCCTTCTTGCAGGAGCGCTTGCCCTAAACTCTTCTCCCATTGGGTTTTTGCAGTGAAAATGGGACGATATTTACTGGTGATTTATTCTGCCTTTTCCTGCTTTGGACTTCACCCTATTGCATGCAGATGTGTGGCTCTGGTCGGTGGGGTCTGGTGATTTTTGCCTCTCAAAAGCAGTGTTCTCGCTGACTTCGAAATGATCTCCCCCTTTTCCCTTCCTCCTCAATCACAGCCCAGGCAGAACTCGATGGGATCTATAGTAACGGTTGTGAGAATGAGAGAAGGATGGATCCTCTGTGTGCAGCGCGGGGAGAAATGCTGCATCTGCTCTAGTTCCTGCAGCTCAGCTTCCAGCCCAGGTGTCCATCTTCCCAGAGCGATCTCACCGTGTACTTCAGCCTACTGCAAAAAACTGCCCTGACACCAGCTCCACCAAAGCTGATGCCACTTCGCCTGGTAAGTGTATCCGTCCCCAGATGAGCTGCATTGACCATCCTCATGCACCTTTCTTCGCTTGCTGTTGGATAATGCAGAATCACAGAATCATTTTGGTTGGAAGAGATCTTCAAGATCACTGAGTCCACCCATTCCCCCAGCCCTGCCAGGGCACCACTGCCCCGTGTCCCTCAGCACCACATCTCCACGGCTTGGAAACCCCTCCAGGGATCAGGGGGACCCCACCCCTGCCCTGGGCAGCCTGGGACACGCCTGGGCAACCCTTGACCTGGGCAAGAAATTGTTCCTCAGCTCCAACCTCAACCTCCCCTGGCTGGGGCAACTTGAGGCCGGTTCCTCTTGTCCTGGCGCTTGTTCCTTGGCAGCAGAGCCCGACCCCCCCTGGCTCCAAGCTCCTGAATGAACTTGAGGGAGTTGTGCAGAGCCAGAAGGTCTCCCCTGAGCCTCCTTTGCTCCAGGCTCAACACCCCCAGGTCCCTCAGCCGCTCCTCCCCAGCCTCCTGCTCTAGCCCCTTGCCCAGCTCCGTTGCCCTTCTCTGGCCACGCTCCAGCCCCTCCAGGTCCTGCTGGGAGGGAGGGGCCCAAAGCTGAGCCCAGGATTCCAGGGGCGGCCTCCCCAGTGCCCAGCATTTGCAGGGGGACGCTCCCTGCCCTGCTCCTGCTGCCCAGGTATGCTCCATCAGCACCCTCCCCTGAACAAACTCTCCTACCAGCCCCCCATCCTCTGTCTGCCTTTTGTTCCTGATTACGGGGCAACCTCCCCGTGCTGTGTGTGGGAGGAGCAGCTCTCAGGGTGTAACCAGTGCCTGCCTGTCCCCTGGCAGGGTAGTGGATCAGTGGTATAGAGCTGTCTGCACACCATGAAATTCAGCCCTGAGCTGGAGCTGCAGCCAGAGTACATAAATCTGCAAAACACTCCAGCGGCTGGTGTCTTGTACCAGTCCCAAGACGCCTCTCCCTGTGGAGGATGATCTTACCTGCAGAAAAATCCAGCTCAGCAGGTGGTTCATTACCACCATCAAAACTTTATGTGCGGTTTGCTCAGGGGTAAGTTCTTGTCAGGGCACGAGAAATACAATTTAAAATCAAAACTCGTTTTAAAGTCTCCATAGCTTTTCTGAGCAAAGGCACAAGAGGGAGATAAGAATCATTTAGGAGCTGAGAGTGGGATGGATGGTGATCACCTCAGGATCAGTCCAAGAGCGATGTAGCCAGGGCGTGCTGGATTGAACCATGTCTTGCTCCAGTCTCTTCAATCTTCTTGGTGTGAAGTGCTTAATACCAAGACGTGACCATGTACCTGAGCGTGGGAGCTGGTTTGATACCTGCAGCCCCTCATTTCCATGCTCTCTTTGCTCCCAGAGGAGTAATCCACCCACCAAAGGCGCTGGAGTGATTCTCCTTGTTAGAATAAATGATGAGGATCACAGCCAGCCGCTCGCTGAAATCACAGGGAGAGGAGTCTGGCCGCTTTGGTCCTCCCTGACCTTGCAAACCAAGCTAGTGAATGCAACCTTCCATTTCTTCTTGCTCTCCGGGATTAGTGGGATGAGGTCAGCCCGTAGCACTAAATTCACTTTGCTCTTAACTCATTTCATTACATTACAGGAGAGCATCGCGCCCGGCGAGTGTAATCTGCTGTGCTCTTCTCCTCTTGTCTTTGCTTTTGTCGTAAATTAAATAAGCCGCTGTCATTTTCCAGCTATAAGGATTGATTTTTTTTTATTTTTTTGATATTTTTAAACTATACTGGGGCAAGCAGTGATAATTTATACATCTTAAAGTTGTCCACTTAGTTGTCTCTCTAGCTGGTTATTCAGTTGGACCTTGAGCTGGCTGCTTTTTCCTTTTCCCGGTGGCAGGCTCTTGGAAAAGAGACATTAAGGGTCCGTATCTCCTGTTGTGAGGAGCACAGAGAGACCTGAGATGGACACTCAGTTCCTGTGAATACCAAAGTGAGAGCTTGTGTTAATAGGATGCACTGTCCTCACCGGGGAGATAGAATCATAAAGTGTTTTGAGTTGAGAGGGACCTTTCAAGCTCATCCAGTCCAACCCTGTCCCTACAGGGAGCAGGGCCATCTGCAACTAGAGCAGGTTGCTCAGAGCCCCCAACAACCTCCCCTGCAATGGGGACAGGGGTGGGGCAGCCACCACCTCTCGGGGCAACCTGGGCCAGTGTTTCTAGGCTTGGCCTAGCTGAAGGGAGTTGGCTTAACGAAAATAAAAATCCAGTTGGCTGAAAGTTGCTGTGGAATGAAAGAAGAGCCCAAAATAAAATGATGTATTTCCAGGAGACAGAGCACAGTGGCTGTGGGGAATGGCTGGTGGGACCTTCTGGGGAAGGTGCTGAGGAGTATGGGCAACTCCTCAAAGGAACTGTTGATGGTCTTAGTCAGAAAAGAGGCGTATGTGATGTAGACAATAAGTCTGATCACTAAAAATCATCCTGGCATCAGCCTGGGAGGTGCAGGGAAACCGGACTGGAAAACTAATATAGAACTAAATAGTCTAAAAACATGGTCTGAGAAGACAAGAATGGAAAGACCCTGATTTCACTGTCCAGCAGGAGCAACCAGCCGCAGAAATGCAGGGTGAGGAAGTATAGCTGGGGAAGATGGCTGGGGGTGAGTCCCCTAAGGGGTGGAGGTTGCCTGTGCAAAGCTCGTGTGGAAAACCCACTTAGAATCATGAAGTTGTTTTGGTTGGAAAAGACCTTGAAGGTGGTTGAGCCCAACTGTTAACCCGGCACAGCCAAGTCCACCACTAAACCATGTCCCTCAGCACCACACCTGCAATGTGTGTGACGCGTCTATGTGCGGTATCGATGGTGTGGGAACTGGAATTAAGTCTTTAAGTTTGCTCAGCAGCGCTGCTTTTATTTGTGTGTTTGTACTAACAAAAGAAAGAAAGAAAGAAGTGCCTGGGGTAGGTGGCCAGGGAGTCTGTGACCTCTTCGTCACAGAAGGTTTTTAAGACAGGTCAGACAAGCATCTCGTGGGAATGACTCAATTAAGTTGATTGCGGCCGGGAAAGTGGATGAGCTCAGTAACTTCTTGACCACCTTCAGCCCTGCGGATCGTAAGGAAAAAACTTGTTTGGGGGGAGGGGGTTGGAGCCTGGCCCAGGCTGCCCAGAGAGGTTGTGGAGTCTCCTTGTGTGCAGAGATTCCAAGCGCGCCTGGACACTGCGATGCTGGGCCCCCTGCTCGGGGGGACCCTGCTGGAGCAGGGGGGTCGGATTAAATGATCTCCAGAGGGTCCTGCCAACCCCACCATGCTGGGATTCTGCGATCTCTGTTTTATTTTCCCCAACACTTACAGCGTAACGCTCTTCAGAAGGCTGAAATCTCCGACCCCCTGTACTCAATTCATTTCCTAGCAATACTTTCAGGCATTTGAGGCATCGTAAGGACGTTGTGCTTTTAGAAATACTTATTTGGCAACTCCACGAACACCTCGTTGCTGCCGTCCTAATGAATCTTTATTGTGGTTAGAGATGTAGTGTGTTGTACCGGTGGCTGCTGTCGCTGGGCTGGGAGGTTGGAAAAAGCCCCTCATCGTTCCGGCACGAGGCTTCTCCGTGTCACGAGGCTCGTCCTCCAATTTGGGGAGTTCAAATTGCCTTTTAGGAGGTATAACCTACAGAAAAAATGTTATCAACAAAGGGGAAGGAGATTAACTGCTTGCCTGGAGGCAGCGTTTGAAGATGTTACAGATACGGCTGTAGCTGCTGCAGCCGCCGCTCCGGTGGCAGCGGGGACAGAGGCGAGATGCGGCTCATGATACGCCAAATAAAACGGCACTGTTTTATAGCGTAGCTCCGTGGTAATGCTCTTCTTTAAGGTGGTCCATCTGTGAGCTGGATGCTTCTGGAATCAAAGCAGTTTTCTGTGCTCACTCAGGGCTCGTTTACCTCCTTGAAGTTCTTTGGCAGAGGGAATATCACCCCCTTCCTTCACCACTGATGTATTAGGGCTGCTTCTGAGCTGTCGTTAAACTCGCCGTGGTTGGGGCTTGGCTTTGGGTCTGAACCCTCAAAATTAGGAAGCGGGTGATGTATTTCATGTGGATTTGCTTCTGGCTGGTTTAAGGTTTGTGCTGTCGACCATCAGAGGTGAGGAGGGGCTTTGCCAGTGATCGAGCCTTTCTTTTCAGCTGGTTTAGGACAGGAATCGTTTTATCCTCTAGTGCAAATGGTGTAAATGTGTGAATGTTGGAGCAGAGCTTTGGCCAGTGGGTTAAAGCCACGTGGGGTTTATGCTGGTTCTGCAAGACCAGCGGTTTCCATCCGACAACAAAAAGGACTGTTCATGTGAAAATTTGTAGGCTCAAACCCACAAGCTCATTGCAAGCGCATGTACGTGTTCAGGATAGAACCACAGAATCAGACTGGTTTGGGTGGGAAGGACCTTTCAAAGTCATTGAGACCAACCCCCCTGCAGGGAGCAGGGCCATCTGCAACCAGAGCAGGTTGCTCAGAGCCCCCAACAATCTCCCCTGCAATGGGGCCAGGGATGGGGCAGGATGATCCTGGGTGTTTCAGCCCCATGTGACCTGGTCATCCATGAAATGTGTTTGCAGGGCTGTGTCTATGTGCATGGGACAGCATTTTGGGGTGTCTCCCTGTCCCCCTAGGTTGGTGTGCTGACTGTGAGGACAGGAGTTTGCTCTCTCTGTGGTAGGTCAGGCCGTGTTTTCCAGCCCAGGTTCCTAAGAGAATGAAACAAATGCAATCACCGAGTTTTCTCTTAATTCTCCGATTTGCTGGCCTATTCCTACCCTGTTTGACAGGAGAGCAGAGCTCATCAGAGGTATTAAATCTTCACATTTTATGAGGACAGCAGGCTGAGCAGAGGGGAGAGACCTTTTAATAACACTCCTCCGCAGCGAAGGATGAAGAGCGTGCAAAGCCCTCATCAGACAAAGAAACCGCACAGAAGAGTCAGGGCCACCACAGAGAGAGTAAATACTGGTTTGTCTTTTAATGCTTTGTGCCTCAGAGCTGTGCAAGGGATGAGCTCAGCCAACGCTGACAAAAAAAAGTGGCAGAGATACACGAGCAAACTTCTCCTCAAGGGTTTTTGTGAATGGGCAGAGCCCTGGTGCTCTCCCATGCTCACGCCTGCAGGGATCAGCCCTGGGAATGGTGGAAACCTGCCTTCATGAGCTTTTGGGGTAAGCAGCCTGGTAGGGTCTCCTCCAGGTTTCGTGCATTGCCATCGATCAAAGGAGCCCTCGGCTCTCCTCAGAGCCTGGGGCGCTCTGTTTCCCGCATCTCCTGTATCTAAAAGCCCAGCTATTACGGATGTCCTGCTAGGATATGGCTTGCAAGATTTGTACGTGGCCCGTTGTAGCTCCAGCAGCCGCTCTGGGCAAGAGCAGGCAGAGCAATACATCACTTCAGCAAACCTAGCCCCTGTCCCCGGCGTGAGAGCAGTTTTAATCTTGACTTTGTCTCCTCCTGCTTTGTCGTATTTAGAGCCGGCTGCTTTTCCAGCATTATTTTGCTCTTTTCTTGGAGGGCAGCCATTTCATCTAAGCACCGGCTAGCTGCTGCTGCTGAAGGAATATCCAACAATTTGCTTTTAAATAGCTCGCTCTTAAAAGTTAGCGGTCAGCAGGCGGGCGGGGATGATTGTTGCGCTTATTCAGCACCCGTTGCCACGCTTCGATGCCGGAGTTTGAAGGGGTCTAATTCAACTACTGCTGCAGAAAGAGAGTTTTTTCTTTCTTCCTTTCTTTCCTTTCTTTTCTTTCTTCCTTTCTTTCTTCCTTTCTTTCTTCCTTTCTTTCTTCCTTTCTTTCTTCCTTTCTTTCTTCCTTTCTTTCCTTTCTTTCCTTTCTTCCTTTCTTTCCTTTCTTTCCTTCCTTTCCTTCCTTTCCTTCCTTTCCTTCCTTTCCTTCCTTTCCTTCCTTTCCTTCCTTTCCTTCCTTTCCTTTCTTTCCTGTCTTTCCTTCCTTTCCTTCCTTTCCTTTCTTTCCTGTCTTTCCTTCCTTTCCTTCCTTTCCTTTCTTTCCTGTCTTTCCTTTCTTTCCTTNATGGTAATTTTTGTATGTTACGAGGTTTGGGAGTTGATTATTTCTCATCTGGAAGGTTGGAAATCCCTCGAGCTGTGCTTGGAGCTGGTACCAGGGAGCACAAAACCAGCCCGAAGCAGCTCTGTGGGTGCTTTAACAGCTCCAGGCTACTAAAGCCATTGGAGATCTGACATCAGCTGGCACGTTACAGTGTCCGGCAAACACGAGCAGTGTGAGCGCAGCTCATCGGGGTGGAGCTGGGGGGCTCAGGGGCTCAACGAGCAATGCAAACCCTCCCTCCAGTTCAAAATTCACATTGCAGAGCCGTTCTCCTGTCCCGCACTGGACCATGAGGATGGATTTTGGCAGAAGTGGGTTTGGCACGTCCAGTAGTGCTATTGCAGTGAGACACTGGGTGAGACCGTACCAGCAAAGGGGACCACAAGCTCCAGAAGAAATAAGGGAAATGAGGGTATTTAAAGATGCTAAATATTAGGAAAAAATTCTTCACTGAAAGGGTGATTTGCCATTGGAATGCACTGCCCTGGGAGGTGGTGGAGTCATCGTCCCTGGAGGTGTTCAAGAAGAGGTTGGATGATGTACGCAGGGACATGATTTAGATGATGAGATGATATTGGGTAATAGGTTGGTGACAGGTTAGGTAATAGGTTACAGCTTGGACTTGATGATCTCTACGGTCTTTTCCAACCGTGTTAATTCTGTGATTCTATTCAATGATCTCAAAGGTCTTCTCCAACCGTGTAATACTGTGATCCTTGAGTTTACCAGCCCCTTATCCCACTCCCAGGGAAGGGGAGAGACTGGAAGAATTGGGGAGGGCTGTGGCTGCAACCCCAGGTTGATATAGGATATTTTTTGATCTTGGAAAGGCAGCAGCTTGCTCCTCGCGAAGCGCAACAACGCGGCAGAATTAGCGGCTTAGCCTCGGGCGATGGGCGGATTGACGAAGCAGCCTTTTATGTCCACAGCCTGTTTTGAAAGGAATATTAAAGCTGCAACATCCACGAGACACCAGGTTTGTGGCTGCAGAAGGAGTCAGAGCGGGAGCCAGTCTGCTTTATTTCTTCCCAAGAGTGGCTGAGAGGGGGAGACTCAAAAAAATGATGCTCCATCAACTCCATCTTCCCGTGGATGGACAAAAACTGGCCTGACCTAACCTGCTCTTTTTGGGAAGAAAACCCAGAGGGTTCCTGGTGTGGCTTCCCAGGGCGCTGTCAGAGAAGGAATGTGCAGAAAAGACACCAAATCTGCTCCGAGAAAGGGTATTTCTGCCTGGATGGCCGAGATTTCCCTGTGTTGTGTCTTACTACTCCGTCTCTCAGCGTCTCTCACCACTCCGTGCTTGTGAAGGGGCTGTAGGGACCTCAAACCTACCAGGAGTCCGTTCTCCTCTCTGCATAAAATCCATCGAGTTGCGCCGCGCCTGCCTCTGGTGAAGGTAACGGGGAGGCAGCTTTCCCCGAGCATCCTCGCGGGCACGGAAGGAAACCGTCGTTAAGTCTCGTAATCACTCGCTGCCGCCCTCCTAGATTCATTTTGTCTGTGGAAATCTAATTATAGAAAGTGGCTCCTTCAGTCATTAGCGGCTGCAGGGGCTCGGTGCTCAGGGTGAACTCCGGCAGCCGGCTCGGGGAAAAGAAGATGCCTCCAGTGAGTTTCTCGGCTGCCGTCGCAGCCATGCCCATTAGAGAGATGTTTATTACCTTGCTCTCTCCCTTGCTTCCCTAAACCCTCCCTACCAAAAAGCCCCAGCCCTGTGCGATGAATCCTGATGAGCTTCTGGCAGCTGGGACCGTCACACTGAGCACCAACGGTGCCCTAAAATGCCCCTTTGCATCTGAAAAGCAATAACTTCTGGTGTAAGCATAGGTCAAAGCGACACTTTTTTCAGCGAAACTCACTGTACTTTGGCAGGAGAAGGGGATGGAGGATGGGAAGAGGCGAGTCACGGGGAAAACCAGGGCACGCCGCTCACAAGGGGGGCAGGAATTGGCAACTGAACCATCTCGGGAGCCCTGACAGAGGCTGTGGCTCTTTCTACATGCAAACAATCAGCTACTCTATGGCTGAAGTAAAAAAAAAAA
>WEIS01063089.1:0-18733 GCA_013389965.1 Todus mexicanus
ATGGAAATAATTTTCCTGCTCCCCTACATCCCCCTTTTTAATGACTTTTGTCTCTGACAGAAAGAGCCTAACTTTACGGCAGCTGATAAAAAGCAGAAAATGAGGGAATCTGTCAGATGTTTGCGTTTTTGCGCTTGCTGTGCTCAGCGTCAGCACTGATGAATTGGTGGCTCTTGTGCCATCCTCTCACATGGAGCACCAGAGCTGGACTCTCTCATGTCTGTGCCAAGACAGTCTCCCTTTGCAATGGGAGGTGTTTGGCCATGCACTGGGCGATCAGGACGTAATGGGATACACGTCTACAACAGCCGTGTGTATGAAGACCCTGTAGATGGCTCCAGGTGTATTTTAGTCTGGGAACATTTATGGAAAATAGTTGGTATTTAGTGAGATCTGGTGCACTTTGAAGGGGGAAAAAATGTGTTTCAGAAGTATTTTTATGAGCTTTAGGATTAAATTCTTTCTGGCAAGTGTGATTCAGCAGCAGCCAAAGGGGTGATGGTTGCCGGCAACGGCTGCCCTGACCCTCCCGTGACTTCAGCGGTGAGTCCTGTGGCAGGGTCTGGGCCATCCAGCTGTTAGAAGAGCCTGGGCACTTGGGGATCCTCCACACTGCTGGGTTGAGGCCTTGCCCCACACCTGCTGCCAAGCATGAGTTGCTTAGCAAGCGTTTAAGGAGACTTCTGCAACATTTGTTGAGTTTATTTTGCTGCTGGTAAATAAACAGAGCTCCCAGGTTTGCCATCAGTGTGATTGCCGTGGTTGTAACACCAAAGACAAAATATTTGGGTTGTTCCCCCAGCCCCATCCCCACCAGGACCCGTCACCTCTGGCGCTTCCTCACCAGGGAAGGAATTCTTGCATCTTGCTGAATGTCCCTTCAAACTAGGGTGCACCCTGGCATCTCCAGGGACCAAAGCGCTGCTTTTCTGGGATGTAGATTATTAAATCAACCTCTTTTCCCACTGCACGGCAAGAGTTAATTGTGCCTAGTGTAAGAATATTATTCCAAGGGATTATTTAAAAAAAAGAAAGAAAGAAAGAAAAAAAGATCATTTTTCTTACAGCAGGGAACATGTCCAATAATTGATGTGGGAATATTAATGCAATATGTGTGTGTTATCAATTTAGAAAAGCAGAAGACATATTTCCTTAAGCTTCTCATCATTTATACATATGACCTTCATTTATACAGCAGAAGGGCTCTTCCAGAGAGCTACAATTTGCTTCAGATGTTTAGCTTGCGTATTTTGCTTTACCTTCTCGCTGCCAAGTTTGGGATTATTTAGCAGTAAAATTAGAAATGTGGATTTGAGTATGTCCCAAAGTCCTGACAGGTGTTAATGGAACTCAAGTTGAATATTTTATTCTTTAAATACTAAAATGTAAACCTGCATTTGTTTAGCTTTGCCTTCCTGCCAACTGTATCAGGTATCTTGTGTGACTAGAATCACTGTTTTCTGTTCATGGTCTTCATGGCAGTTTCCAATGCCTGTTCCCAGCTCAGCCGATATTTATAATCCTAACAGATTTCAGCTCCACAGAGAATTCCTTAGGAAAATGTGTGGTTCTCAACCCAAAGAGATAGGAAAGAAAACTCATTATGCAATATAGCCCAGATTTGCAGAATACGCCTAAAGATGCAAATAGGCACCTAAGAGGATTTTGAAAAGGAAATAAAATCCTGGAGATGAAATCAAAGCAATTTAAGGCAGTTCTGCAAAATCCCACTTAATGCCCTTTTTTTTTTTTTTTTTTCATTTTTAGGTGCTCAGAAAACCTTTGCAAAATTCTGTCCCTCAGCCCGTTGCAATTCAGCCGTGTTTCTTTGGGTTATATTCAGGGCAAACTCTGACTTGGAGGGATTTCTTTTGGTACCAGTGGTCCCCAGTTTTGCTCAGAGAGATGGTGCAGATCACTGTGTAGGGTCAAGCTCTGTTTCAGAGAGAACCACTGTTGGCTTCAGAAAGGATGTAGAACACTGGCACACCACTGGTGCAGCTGTCTTTGTTACAGGAGGTGTGCTAGGAGGAATTTATGTTGTCTGAATGTTGATGTCCATCACTGGAGATGGTGGCTCCTCAACACGTTCCTGAGACAGAAGGAAGGTGGAGGCACCTTTGGATATCTACCTTTGGAGGCATCTTTCCCTTCCAAGTGGCAAGAGGAAGCCAGAGTGCTGGTTTGACAACTCATGGATGCTTGGAGTAGGGTGAAATGAAGCCATCCCTTAGTTATTCAAGAGGAAAATCTGGAGTCTGGTGTTCAGAGCACATACTGAACTTGGGTGCTGGGAGGGGAAGAGCTGCTCTGGGGCTCTCTTGGTTGCCATTACACTGAGGATGGGTGGTGTTACACTGCCCTTCTGAGACAAAGAACACCCGAATGGATAAACAGATGGGTCTAATCCTCCAGTAAACCAGCTTGATGCACTTCCTTCCTAGCCCAGTCCCTGGCCAGTGTGCTTACATGTCCTTCCATGTCTCTGTAATGTCCCTGTGTCCAGCAGGACATTCTGCTGCTTGTCCCCCAGGCATACTGCAAGAGGATGAAGACACAGCTCTGCTCAGGAGGAAGGGAGAAAGACCTTTGAAAAGCGGGCCAAAGCTTTCAAAAGTTTTGAAAATTAACATCATGCTTTTCTTGGTGTCCTTGATCAACTGAAGAGAACTTCTCTATAGCACAGGGCCAGAAACACACTTTCAAAGTTGAGTCACTTTTTATTTTGAATGAGAGTTGACTGGCTCCAGCCATAAAATCTGTGTTACTGCAGAAGAATTATTTGATTTATTTCTGGCTTCATCAACACTACAAAAAACTTTTTGCTAGAGGAATGGGCAAATTTCTTTTCCTCTCACTAGAAATCAGGTAGAAAGCTCAGTCTTTAGCTAGAGTGTGACTTTCCATGGCTTAGACACTTTAAGGAAAAATGTCTGTCATGGTTTGCCTGGTTTTACAGCTATGAGTGGCTGACAGCCTGTGGAGCCAGGATATGCAGCCTTGCAAGACTTTGACAATCTAGACATCTACAGCTCTTTTTCTGCTGACTCTGGGCCATGGACTTCCAATTCACTTAAAGGAGTTTGCGGTTTGCTTTGAAATTTAAGTAGGGAGGAGCTTTTAGTGTAACTCAGCAGATCTGAGAAGGGCTTATCTCGGGAGGGAATATTCCAATGGCTTTTTGCTGTCAGTGAATTAAACAATATAGGCTGGCTACTTTTTCATCTTCTGTTGCACTGATCTTCTAATTCAATACAAATACTGGAGAACTGAACTAAACTTGTGTAAGTCATTATAAGATCGTAAAAAAAAAAAGTTTGTAATCTTTTACTCTTATGCAATTTAAATTCAATTTACAGTCACTGTTTATTTTCACATACTTGGTTGTTGTTTTAAGAACGGGGGTTTTTTTTGTGCTGCTTGCATAATTGCCATCTATTGCAGTATCAAATCGGGGCTCTTAACATGCTCTGGAATTTGGTTTTTCGGACTTCTACCATTTAGAAAGTCTACCCAATTGAAAGGACAACCTCAGAAGCAGGGAAGCCTTTCCACAGGCAGCAGCTGTTCCTGCTCTTCGGTGTGTACATCGCTAGAAAATATGATCTGAAAAGGTACTCACCAACTCTGTATTCTTTCCGTGGGAGCAGATCTGATACCTGCCACAGGCTATAACCACTTCTGCTGCAGACCTGAGGTTTTGGTCTTGCAAATTCCTGTGTCATGTTGCCACATCAGAATAGTGCCATTAAAGAAGTGTTGTTTTTTTTTCTTGATGTGCCACATGTGTGCATCATTTGCTCACTTGCAAAGGCACCTCTATAGCACTGAAAGGAAGGTAGCTTCTACAGCTCGTGAAGTACTGCAGCTAGTAAACGGGAACAGAGCAAGCATTTTGGTTTTCTATACAATGAAAAACTTGAGCTTGAATATATTAAAAACTCAGAGGTCCTGCTGAACGTTTGGCTTGCATCCCAGCTGGTGGAGAGCGCAAAGAGAAGTGCTTTAGCTGCTTCGGTGTTGACTTGAAATTCATTTTTTCTCTCCCAGCTTGATCAGCCACTAAAGGTCATCTTATTTCAGTCGTTCCTAATGTGTACTGTGTACTCACAGAGTACATACACAGGGGGAAATGAGGTTTCATTCACTGGGGAAATGATTTGTAGGTGTTTATAAAGTAGTGTTGTAATTTATTATTTGAATTCTGTTGCCTAGACTGAAAAAATAGCTGACAGTCAACTGGAACGAGCAGTTCCATTTTAATTCCACAGAGTAATAATTTTCTACTATTATAAAGCCTTACTCCAGTTATTATATGCATTAGTTGGTGGGGTTTTTACAGCACCGCAATGAGAAACCTGCCAAGCAATAAATTCCATTGAAAGGTTTCTTTGTGTCTTTAGGAAAAGCTTACATGAGATACTTCCCTACTTACATGTAATAAAAGGAAATAATGAAGTACGCAAGCACACAAGTAACCATTAACTTGTGCTATTGTGTGTTTTAATGGGTTTGTTATGGATAACTTTCCAAACCGTACAGACTCCAATCAGTGCCTTTGCGTTTCTCTGAATCTGTCCTTACAATTTACAGAAAACCTGATTCACACAGAATCTGGAATTAAATCATCACTCCAGCTGCTACGCTTTAAGTTTCCCAGACCTTTGTGAATCATTGTGTGGTTTTGAACAGCCTGCTTGTTGTGACATGAATATTTTTGTAATTGATCAAATGTGTTTAGGTTTGGTTGGTTTGTATTTTTAACTAAAAAAAAAAAAAAAGTCATTTTTAGAAGGATTTCTTTAATTTTTAGGAAATGAGATTAATCATGTTTTTAAGGCACGATTTCCTTTTAACGTCTCCAACTAACTGCAGCACAGGCATTATTTTGATTTTTGTCTCAGCCATTGCAGCTTTGTTGGGCTTTGGGTAGGGTGGTTTTTTTTTCTAAGTCTTCCTTCAAAGGCTCTAAAGTTTTCCCAGCTTGGCAGTGGTGAAGCTACCTGCCTCCTTGTTTAACATTCTGGGAAAGAGTTCTGTCGCTTATGTTTGAGATCGAGAAATACCAAAGCTCTGCTGCATCAGAGTAGATAATCAAGGGGACAGAAAGCCAAATGTGGCAGTGATCAGAAGCAAAGCCATGTGCGTAGGCTTAAAGCACGGTTTGGAGCCTTCGTGCATTTTAATTCTAGGAGAGGAATGGTGAGTCAGTGCTGCCAGGGACTGCTTGGGCCAGGCAGCGCAGACACAGTTAATGGCTTTGCAGCTGGGACTGGGCATCCTTGAGAGCTTGAGGAACAGTTTCTCACGGAGGGTTCAGATAACCCCATGTACCTTGTTCTGTAGTGACTAACTGTAAAGCATCCTGAATGTCTAAGTTTCATTCACGTTTCTTGAGGACAGAAAACTAAATCCAATAGAGAGACATTATCATGTGCACTAACAAGGTTCAGCCAGGCCCTGGAGACACAGAATGTGTCCACACAGGCTTTGTGGTTAGTCCAGCTCAGCCTCTGTGACCGCACGGCATCCAGGGGTTCCCCATGTTTGCAGAGGCTGCTGCGGCTGAGGAGAGGCACGGTGCCACCGCGGTGCTCAATGCGCGTGCAGGAGCAGACCCTTGGGTCCTGGGTCGGGGGCACCAGGTACCCTGTTAGACCTGAGCTATTTGCCAAAGCTAGAAATGGCCAAGAGCTGTAGCCGGCATCCCCTGGTAGGGCCGCAAAGGACACGCAAATACACCAAGTGGCTGAGGCACTGGAGACCTCAGAGTTTATGCTACTCTCTTTCCCCCAGTACTTTGACTGCTTGGTTCACACGTTGCCACCAAATTATGCTTAAAAATACATATATATATATATTCATTGTGCTAGTATAACTTTGTGGCTATAAGGGGAAGTGCAGTCGTGTGGACCCAGTAATGCCACTTCTGCACATGCTGCCAGAGAACCACCCCATTCAGCTTGGGGCCTGCTCTGTGGATTCTGATTATGCAGCTGCAAAATGTGGTATTTTCTTAACATGCCACTGAATTTAGCTTCTTTTTTTTTTTCCTGTGGAACTTGCTATTTTGGTGAAGCCAGGTGCCTGACATTTTTCTGTCAGGCGTTTGGAGCAAGGGGTGCAAGAAATCTTCAGGCAGCTGCTTCGTGTTTTAGGCTGTTCTCTGTGGAGTAGCTAATCAGATTACAGGCTGAAAACTGAAGAGATGGGGCTTGGCACTTGCCTACCTGGCATGAGAGAAGGTCCCTCGCAGCACTGCTGGGGCACACCACTGCTGAGCAGATCCTGGTAATGAGGAGAGAGGAAACAAGGAAAGTACCGCCCTTGGTCACTGACTGGTTTCAAACCAGTGTGAGCTTTTCAGTGGTGCCCCATGGTAGCCCGGAGACCTTTGAGCTGTAAATGAAGGGGTATTGGCCAGACATTGATCGATGCTCAATCTGGGCATCATTTACTGAACGGTGCTTGTGAAGGTTTGCCAGGGGGTGAAAAGCTTCTCAGGCATCAGCAGCATTTCAGGTGTGCGTCCCTGTCTTGGATGGGCAGAGGACAGCCTCCTGGGGCTGCCACATGCCTGGCGTGGCACCTCTGCTGCTGCAGACATGGTGGCGTGGGAACGGCGTGTCAATGCCGTGGGCATGGTGGCCTTTTGCAGAATTCATGCTGGGGCCTGCTGTAAAAACGTCCTTCAGCCTTTTCCCAAGGTTCTACCCTGTGGCTAAGCTGAAGCCCTCTGGCATCGGGCGCAGGAGGCACAGCCGGTCACAGCTGGCCACTGCCAGGGCAGCGAGGACAGTTACTGTCCAACCCCTATCCTCTTGTGATTCTGTGATGTTAAGAAATGACAGTACGCTTGTTTCCAGTTTTTAATGCTTTCTTGTAAAACTGAAAATATAAAAACAGCCGAGCAAATGAAGATCTTTATATACATGAGGTCTGTGATTAAAAAAATCCTTTTAGTTAAAAAAAAAAAACCCCAAAAAACAAAGAGAGAAGAATTGACCAATGAGTTAAATGAAAACTGATTAAAGGGAACAACATTCTCAAATGGAAACATACTTTTCAGGAAAAAAAAAAACAAAACCCTTCTTTACAAGTTTATTATATAACTTACATTTACACTTTACTGAGAGAACTTACAAAACAAGCTGCTTGAAATGCTCCTCATTCCCTTAAAGCATGAGTTTCAAAGTGCCACAGCAAAGGAACAGGTTCCAATATTATCTCATACAGACTATTCATGTATAAAATGGTTTGGTAAATGTGAGGTGTTTACTTAAATGAGCACATATAGGAATACAGACTAAATAAAAGTACTTGAACAACACCTTTGTTATTACATACACGTTATAGGTATAATAAAGGAAACAAGGTCAGCACTGCTCTTAGGTATCTGTGTAGATGGAAGGAATGTGATTCAAGCAGTGATCGAAGGCGCCGTTTTGGAAGAATCCGTTTTCATCAGTTCCGTTGGAGACCATGTCTTCAGACATACACTGTGCTTCCGAGATTGCATCATAGCCTGAAAGCATGACAAGTTGGATGGATACGTGTTAGTACCGCAGGACACATAAGGAAGGAAGCACAGTTTGAGGCCTGGCGTTACACGGCAGAGCGCAGTGTTAATGCAAAGACAACAGGGTTTACCATCAAAGGCTTACCCAGGAGATACACAGACTAATCTCCGTGGGTGTTTATGTCATAGCAGATGAAGCTCCCATTCATTCCCATGTGCCAGTGAAGTGCGAGTATCAGAGTATGACTCTCTTGGGACTTCGCAGTCATTATCTGAGTAGGATGTCAAAACAATGAGTGGGCAAGGATCCTAGTAAGTGTGCACTAGAAGTAAACGATTCCTCTTGTTTTGTGTTTGTCCTTTTAATGGCACTTACGAAAATGTGTCTCCCAGCTGCTTTAAAGGTCAAGAAATGTGGATTCTACATTTATTGGATCCCCACATACTGCAGAAGTGAGGCTTCTGGAAGCATGCATGGGTCAGGACAGGCTCACAGGATGGGTGTGGAGCTGCACGCCACCTTGTCCTCAGCCCACCACACTGCTGGCTTGTCCTCTGGCCGAGCTGGCTGGTGTGTGCCCAGCTATCAGAAAGCTCCTGTGGTGGGGAAGAAGTCCTCTATCCTGCTCCTTTTATAAAGCAAAATTTGCACAGCTGGAACAAGTCCCCTGAGCTGTGCATCCCCATGGAATTGAGCAAGTTTGCCTGTTCCCAGGTGCTCTGGCAGCTACAGTGTCAGGAATCTGAAACAAAAGGTTTATTGCCTACCCAAGGGACTCAGACGTTTCCTATTATGCCCGACTATAACCTGCTTTTGCAACTGGCCAGTCAAGGCTCACATGCACAGACACCTTTTATTGCAGTCCAGCTCTTTCCTTACTTCAGCCCTGCTGCGTTCACTGCTTGCCCTGCCCTTCTCCTTTCTGCATCTGTCCCTGTGCCCGCCCTTCTCCTCACACCAGCCAGACCCTCGTGCCTGCCCCATGGCCCTGCTGTCTGCCTGGGGACTGGACAACCTCCTTTTCCTTGTAGCAGTTTTTAACCCACCCTCTCACCCTCAAACTACTGCATGAAACATTCACGCAGATGTTCATCTTTTAACATACATATTCTGTTTTAACCTACTCCAGCTGATTTGGGTTGGGTCTTTACAGAAGGGTCTGTGTGAGCTTCAGCCCAAGGCTCTGACCCCTGCACCCAGCCCACAGAGCCCACCTACCACAATTTTTAATCACCAGCATTAAGTCAGCTGAGGCAACACATGCGACAAGATTCTTCTAGTTAAGAATACGCCTGTGAACGAAGTGCCTGATGTAGGAAATAAATCTCTTACAAATCACATTTGTGTGAATTGCAAGACAACGTGTGGCCAGCTGATCGTCCAGGTTAAAGCACTGCCATGTGGCTCCTTTCTCTGCTTGACAGAGGAGCTCTCTGGAGCCACTGGCAAACAACTGTTTCTCTCTGACCCAGCTCCCCATTCGGAAAGTGAGGTTCTTTCTTCTCTTCAGCCTTTCTCCCATCTCTTCTGCCTGCCTAACTCTGCAGGAAAGTGTGTCTAGATGTGGGTGACTCAAATGCTGCACCAGGCTTAGCTGAGGCGTCCTGGCCGTGCGGCACTGCACCACCAGCAGTGAGGACAGAGCTGCAGTCTTAGCCAGTCCTGATTTCAGAAAGAACCGTCGGCTCAGTCCTTAGAACTTAATTATAGGTATTTTACTATTAGCTATGTTTTTATTATTTGAGACTAAATTCTCTACTTATTTACATTTCTGCATTTTCCTATGACGTATTAATTTACTGTTAGTTTACAGGTCAAATTCTGCTGTCTGCAGCTCTCTGGCACGCAGCATATGTCCAAAGTCTCTGCAAGACGAACTTGGCCTGTTTATCTGCCCTGTGCTGTGTCGGTCCAAGTGGAGTGACCAATATTTTGATAAGTTTTGCAAGTGTTTACGTTATGCTAATTTCTATTTGATGAGCCTGTGTACGGGGTGGATACACAACCACAGATGGACAAAACCCAAGATAAGCATACACCCCAGAAATCATTATTAGATTCCAGATAGAGTAAACTATCCAAAGTCCTGAACAGAAAATAAAAATTTATTGACTGTTAATGTGATTCATGGAACAGCTGTTTGCCAGTCACATTTGGCATTCCTGTGAGATGAGATCTCATTTAATATTAATGGTGCTGTAAAAGCCTGAAGAAAATTAATGCATAGCCTTGATGAATCTTGCAAACCTGAATGGGTTCTATTTTACACACAACAAGATAAGATTTATATATTCCGTGTATATTTATGTTTTAGCCTTTTAAGTATTTGCATACCTCAATAACCGCTCTAAAAACAAAAATATTACACAGAAACATTTCATAATAGTTTAGCCCCAGACAGAAAAATCAACTGTTGTTGAAGTTGGTGTCTTGCCATAGTATTATTCTTTGCTCCTACAATTTCTTTTGGAAAGTTTATTTAGTCTGTGCTTTAAATATTGCAGGCTGTCAATCCAAACTTGAAATCTGATGTTAACATGAAAAACCCACTATGTTTTAGTAACATCAAACTAATGAATAACACAAAAGAATTCAAAGTTGAAGCTGAAACTTCATCTTAAACTTTTTCCTTGTGTTGGTTGCCGATGCAAACACTGTCTCGTGTGGAACACCAGACAAATGCGTGCACGCTCTCTCTGAACAGAGTCTCCTTTAATACAAAACAAACAGGAAAGTCAACTCTAATTTTGTGGTCGGACTCAGGCCCCATTTCAAAAAGCATTTAAACATATGTTTTCAGTATCGTCTCTAACCGAGATGCCCTCCTGAATTCTCAGACATGAAGAAAAATTTCTTGGGAGATATGTAAGTAAAGATCGCAGTAAATGGTGGTGTCTCATGGCTCTGACATTTTGTTTGATTTCAGCAATTCTGTCAATTCTTAATTGTGGTTTTAAAAGTAGAAAAAAATGCTTTGTAAAAATGAATCCTCAAATACTGAAGTTGTTATAGTAATCCAGCTGTAATAACTTGTTGCAAATTTTACATTATGCAAATACGTAGCTAAATGGGAAAATACAAATGCCATGACCGGGCAACAGCACAAAGGAACTCCCGAACAAAAAGAAACTAACTCATATTTTTAGCTGAATTTACCAAAGCAGCGCCTTTCCATTTTGTAAACATCAGTATTGCAAAACAAAGCCAGCTTTTTATTCTTAGATGGACAGGAAGTCTCTGCTGCTGCTATTTTCTTCAGAGTTGTGTAACTACCTTCTTAGCTCCGATCCGATTATAAAATCCTGCCTGAGCATCCCTGAAGAGCTGTACAGTGACTGAGATTTTTATGCAAACACATTTCATAATAACATTCACTATAAAATGTGTTCTTTCCCCCTCCTGCTAAAAATACCATACGGGTAATTCTTTATAGGCAGAGTAAGTTACCTGTTGAAGCTAAAGGTGCATTGAGTATGTGATAGCCATTCTGCCTCAGAGGATTAAAGCAATGGGATTCCCCTGCGAGCACGTCACTGGTGACAGACTGGTCCATTGTTCTGTAGCAGTCTCCATAGTGGAAACAGTTTTGTATTGAGTGAAAGCTGCCTTGGTAACCTGAAAACAGATATTGCACACACATTTTAACACTACTGCAATGGTATTAGCTCTGTTTGTGTCACAGCATTTCACTGCTGTTGAGGGGAGGGGTTTAGTTCCTCTGCTTTAACTATGGCAAAATGATCACGCTTTTTTGTAAGGTGTAATAATACAAAAGCTACATCAGACTCGGTCCCCCAAGGTGCTGTGGACTGTGATCCCCATCAAGCAAAAGTCTCAAGGAAATGCTTCATTTCAAGCAATAGATCAGCTGAACACAGTCAACAGCCCACTTGTGTTCAAAGCTAGTACTCCCCTGGATCAGGTCCAGGATGCTCAGCTCCTAAGGGAATGTGTCTATAATGAATTATTTTTAATTTAAATACAATAATGCAATATTTAAATGAACAGCACTGCTTTGTTTTCAGTTCAGTAAAGTCTTTTCCCATCCAGCATGTGTTACACGCTGCTGGAGACAGCGCTATATATTCCAAACACCTTTAAGAGTACCTTAAAACTTTCCTCAGACTGCTGTTATTTCACATGAAACCCCTTTCACTGAACGCAGGGGGCAACAGTCTGCAAGTAAAATGGAACTAGAGATGCAGGACTGACTCCAGATGGACTCCTGAGTTCAGCAAGAGGCTTTTCTTGCTTCTGAAAAGCACCAAGATAGATTTATCTGGTCTCTGGCTGCCTTGGTCATTCTGCTTGTGGGGCATATTTGACTTTTGCCCCTCGCATACCCTACATTTCTTACGTCCTGCCGTGTTTTAAAGTAGCGTATTACCAGTGGACCAGCTGTTCAGTTTTTGCCATCAGAAGTTGTGAATGAGTTGTATACAACAAAAGAAGGTATTTAACAGTAAAAGACAAACGAGTTGCTGAGGAAGGGATTTTACAACTTACAAGTTTGTGCAACATCCTAAAAGAAAATGTTATTTCCTTTCTTAAGGATGACCTCAAAGCATGCCACGAGATTTATACCAACCGTGTCCTGATTTAATTCTCATCCTTCCTCCTGCCTCAATAACATCTTCCTGATTCCAGGTGCGTCACACAGTAATGCACGTTTATATTAACTAACCCTTTTCCTACCTTCTCTGAAAGTCCCTTCTGCTCCTTCCACGTGGCTGAAGTCAGCTAGTTGTCACAAAAAACATGGAGCTGTTGTCTTTCTTCCCTCAGCCTTTCTCAGACTAAGATACTTCCTAAGGAATCCCTGCAAAAGCTCCAGGTAATTCAGTTGAACACAGACACCACCAACCACCGGATTTTCAGCTGATAGGAGTCAGCACAGCTCCACTCAGCAGTGGAAGCCGACTTGCTGGGCCAGTTGTGCAGCTCCTCAGTCTGTTTGTTTAGAAATGAAATACCGGTGCCTATCACCAGAGCGCCTGGGTGCTGCACAGGCTGGAATGCGTCCCGTACAAATGATGCAGTGTACAAGCTTTTTCCTGTTAAGAAAGATCTCCTTTTTTCTACCCTTCCCCTTTACTACCGAAGTTCGACCAAGCAGATAGTATCAGGCAAAGCTCAGGGCCTGTCTGTTCATTCTGACTGTGTTTTCTGCGGTTTTCATAAATAAGGCTATGTGAGACAATTCTTTAGTAGAAACGCAATGAACTCATGGAGTGGTGAAAGATTTGCTCTGAAGTTTCACAGTTTAATATGTGTTTTGGCAGAATCTGCGAGGATTAGATGATTCATTTCTTGAGAACCTCCACCACAAAATACCCACATAGTTGATATCCATGATTGGTGAAGTACTAACGGATGGCTATATTAGATAAAGACACTACGTACACTGTAGCAAAGCTGTTCGTATTTGCTGCTACGTAGAAGACGGCCAAGAAATTCGGAAAGCTGAGTATTAAATGATGCATGTCCTTCCTTGGAATAAATAGACAGCCACCTCTATTTACTGCCTGGAGAGGCTGGCTCAAGAAGCCAAAGAGCTCTTATGAGAGGTAGCAAAGCCATCTTTTGATGTGGTTTCAGGCACAGTGCTTTACTGATTGGTTTTCAATAATTATTCTGACTTTTCTGTTTACAACACATGACCCCTCTGCTGTAAGCCTTCTAAAAATAAGTCCTTTTGAAAGAAGCAGAGAGAAAAAAAAAGAGATGTGGCTTCACATGAGGTGTAACTGGTTGCAGAGAACACCTACATGATTGCTAGGAAAGAAAAAGGAGCCTTTTCCAGAACGTCTGCTATACACATCGCTTCTAGGGAAGGCATGACGTGTATTTTCTCCGTCTCTGTAATTGCTGCCCTTTCGTCATGCTCCCAGGCTCGCCTTTGTTAAATCAATTAAATATCTTTATGATCTACAGGGCTGGCACAGTTGCATAGAAAATCAGAGAACAGCCAAGCATGACAGAACTGGATTGAAACTAGTTGGATCCAGGGTTTTCTCAAGACCTATGGGTAAAGGTTTCTTTTGAAGTGCTTTAAGTAAGTTACACTGTCTCGCTGCTCAGGAAAAAGTACCTGAGGCAGAGAACTGCCTCAGAATCAGAAGTCTGGAAAAGAACTGCCATAAGCACTAAAATTCTCTTTTGGATTGCAGTGTCTATCCCTCAGCAACACTGTGGGATAACAGCAGGAGCACTGAACAGACCTCAACACTGAAAATGGGACTTCTAACCTTTCTGCCCTGAGCAGTATAAGGAAAGCTTACTTCCTTTTTCATTAGCTTTGCAGAAATAATGAGACAGTAGGACCCAATAAGAAAGGGATAGAGGCTTTATGTGAGTGGAAAAAGGCACGGGGATGTCTGTGGGAGGAGTGGACCCCAAAGTAGGTAGCTGCTCCCTTGAGGATGAAAGATGAAGGAGAATGACCGAGACTTCCAATAGGCTTTGCAATTGCAAAAGGTAAGAAGGAGCTGGAGACTCCAGACAGCTCTTCTGCATGGACAGGAGCACTGGGAAGATCACCGAGTTAGTGCCTGCTTTATCCCTGAGGCAGGGAGCCTACACAGTTCACAGCCTCGCTGCAGACCTGTCAGCAAGCACTTGTGTTCTGTGTGCGTATGTGACTCATCTTCAGCAAAACCTCTCGGATGCCTGCATGGAGGGTTCATGGGAAGTGACAGAGGCAGCGGTTTATTCAGGAGGATGCTAGCCCCACGTCTGAAACACTGAAGAGCTGCAGCTGCAGCTGGTGAACCTGATCTGCAGCTCCACTACCAGGATGGGCACGAAACAACGCTTGGGTAGGAAGAATTGTGCTTGCAGTATTAGAAGCTCCATTTCAACATGTAGCCAGATGAATGTTAATCTCAGAAGGTGGCAATGGGTGCTGGAAGGACTGAGACTGCATACCTCCAGGTAGAAGGGCAGCAGGATCAGTGGGTTGCTATGTCAGAAAGTGGTTTTAATTGGACAAGAGGTGGAAAGGTCACGTGAGTTAAAGCAATCACAAATAGGAGAAGAGGAAACGGCCTTAAATTGCACCAGGGGAGGTTTAAATTGGATATTAGGAAACATTTCTTTACCGAAATGGTTGTCAAGCCCTGGAACAGGCTGCCCAGGGCAGTGGTGGAGTCACCATCCCTGGAGAGATTTAAAAAACATTTAGATGTGCTGTTTAGGGACATGGTTTAGTGGTGCCCTGGCAGTGCTGGGTTAATGGTTGGACTTGATAATCTTGAAAGTCTCTTCCAACCAAAACAATTCTAAGATTCTATGATTCTAATGACTTCTGTTGCAATGGGTGCTCTTGCCAGATAAGGCGTCATACATTTTATGCAACCACAGGAAAAGAAACTTGTTGCTTGCAGGCAATACAACATTTGATTTGCATATGCAAAACAAGTCAGAGCTTCACTGCATTTATACAATTTTTAAATGTGCAGTATCAAACAAAGATGCTTTGGGTTCATGCCATTTAGTTGTGGTTCCTTTAGAATTTTGGAAATGCTTTACACAGAAAGTATTAGGAATGAAGATACGACTAAGATCTCGTAACCTATGGCTCAATTAACAGTCACATATGCTTGATTAAATTGAACATGGAGCATTTTTTTACGAGTTCTTAAGAAAGACTCCCTTCAGTGGTTAAAATGCCAAGTAAGCAAGAAGGCTTGTCTGGTGCAAACATCCCTGCTCCTTCTAGGAAAGCAAAAGTATAGCACCAATTTTTTTTTTTCCAGATGGATTTCAGATTTTCCTTCAGTTTTGATTTAAATAACAAATTTTCTGAGGCTAATTTTCAAGCAAAGAATTTACTAAATGTCCTGTCAGTTTAAATGATCACTATTAAATGTTTTATGTACAGTAGATGTAGAAACATAACAGTTAATAAAGAAATAAACCGAGTTCCAAACATAACATTCAGTTAAAATTCAGCTTTGAAATAATTTGTGACAGAAAAGCTGCCGTTAGCCACTTCACACAGCGCACTGGCTGTGGCTCCTTCTCTAAGGCGCAGCCTAGAAAACTTCAAGCAGCTTTAAAATGAATGATGTAATAAGCAAATAATTGGAATATGCCTATTAAATGCCATCTTGTTATGTCATGTCATTTACATGTATGCGCAAATAAATCTCAGCTTTTCAAATTCCATAAAATTTCTGACAAGAAATCATGTCAGGTATAAATAACTACAGGATTCCACTGCCTGCCAAATTCTTTCAGCATGTAATAATTTCCATGTGATCTTACTACAGCTAGGTTTAAACATATAAATAATGTCGGCTTATTCTTTCATTATCAATTTTTCTGCTACCAGCTTGACGAAGCCTGCTGTCTTCTCAGAATTTCAGAGCCACAATGTTTACACATTGCTATACAAACGCCTCATTCTACAGCTAGGCTTACATAGTGTTCCTTTTCTCGGCAAAAATTCAGAACTCCCCAATTACTACAGATTCCATTAGAAAAATGTGCTATTAATGACCGGAGATGCAAGAAAGATGTAGAGCAAGTACAGCTAAGTACAGGTTACAGATCAATTGATTTCAAAGGCTGCTAATCAAAATTGATTTTTGAATGACCATTTCCATAATGAATTTATAATAATACTTCAACATTTGGCCAAAGTGGAAAATTATTGCTTTTTCAAACCCACATGACATAACACTTAGAAAGCAACAATTCATTCAAAAGGAAATGTGGTTTTCTTAAGGAATAAAGTCAATTTATTTAAGTGGTTCAAAACTTGTTCTGTCTATGCATTTGTTTCTGCCACAGTAATGAGCTGCTAAACTTTCCTCTTGTGGTTTGTAGTTATTTAGCTCATTATAGTAACATAATCATATATCATTATATGCTATCATAAATCTGCCACGTTTCCCTTACAGAGTTAATCTTTTTAAATTGAATAATCTGCTGAGCATCAGGTTGAGTTAGTTTTTCCTTCAGCACAAATCACTTAATATAATGCGCTTAAACTTCTCAGATGAAGTCCAACCAAAGAGCAAAAACACTTCTCAGAGACGGACGGGCAGAGGGAACTGTTGGGTTCCTGAAGCCCATTAGAGCTCACTGGGTTTGTGTTCAGCCCTTGTGCTTTAGACTGAGCCTCAGCATACACTGAGAGAAGGCAAACCTCCTGTTTTGCCCACTGGTAAACTGATCACATGCAAGGCTTCGCCAGCCAAAAATGACCTTATACAAATGACAGTACAGCTGTGAAACGAGTTTCAAAAAGCTGGTTATCTGCCTGTATAAACTTTTACGCTTGGTTATACTTGCAACCAGACAGACAGATGTCCTGCACACTTCTTTCTTGTGAATATTCACCACGCTTAAGCCGCATACCGTCTGGATTATATAACGTATTTCTTAAATATGCAAGCTCCCGTTACTGGAAGAATCTCTGATAATAATATCTCTTGCTAATTTATACCTCTAAAATTGCAGAGACAGTTATTAGTTCCCATAGCAGAATTCTGAATAGGTAAATAAGGCTGAGTAATTCAGAACAAAAAATGTTTTAAATTAATGCGTAGCTGCTCCCATTCCTGTCCTCACATCAGCACTCTCTGGTTGTACAGAGAGCCTTTGCATATTATTAGATAAAATAATACAGAGGTCAAACTTCAAAATAAAAAATAGCAACTTTTTTTTTTTTGTCTAAGCTCACGTCTAGTGCACCACCATCAGTGGACTGAGCAGGACATTGCCAAGGTGTGCTTCAGCCCACGGATTGTGGGACTAGATGGCTCTGGCTTTGGTGGGGTCACTCCCTTCAGGTTGACAGAAGGCTGGATGACTAGTCCGATGAGCTAGTAGCCATCTACTGAAAAAACCTGAATAAGTGCAATATAGCTGCTATCGTGATAGCTTTCCCCATTATGACAACATAGTACAGCATGAACTGGTCTGAAAATTTGGCTCTGTGTGTATATCAAGCCCCTTAAAAAAGAGAGTTCCCGCTGAAATGCCATCAGTCCCTTCTTAAGACAGTATTGGCCAAAACACGAAAAGTGAAACGAATTCTTTCTCGCCAACTGCAACTAGGAGAGTTAAAGAAAATAAATATATATAAAAAAATTTTAAGAGGGAAAGAGTTACCTTGAGATCCCTGCTGTACAGACTGGTTTTGAAATGGAGCGCATGGTTTATTTGGTATTCCAGAAAATTGCTGCCCGTTTGGTGACTGGCTGTGTGATGATGGAGAGCCGTGTTTCTGCAATAGGGAAGGTGGAACTAACGCTTTCAGGGGGCTGACAAGTGGAGAGATGATGTTGGGACCGAGCCTAGAAAAAGAAAACATAGAAAAACTTCACATACCACATCACAATGTGCGAAAATTAAATACTTGAGAGGCCCCATTTCCATGATGGCCAAACTATAGAAACACTTATTTTGCAGGTAGAAATTCCATTGTAAAAAAAACCAGATAACAAAGCAGTGCTGCTTTCAGGAATTCATTAGGAGGGGAGTTAGAGGGGGTTTCTATCCCTTTACACTGACTTCTTGTACTAGCCATAACAACAAGATCAAAATGACACCACTCCTCAGTAAGCAAGTTAGACACAGCTCAGCTTTAATTTAAAATTTCACAAGCCAAGAAACATGTCCAGAAAACAGAAGTGGAGAATGTAGTTAGAGAGTGAGTAAAAGCAGATGAATTGTTTTAAGTGCCCCTATAGCTGTAATGGGGTAAAGCTTTGCACCCAACTCTCAGCCAAGACAAAGAAAAGCATTCGTATCAGTTATTCCTCATGTATGATTTTTTCAGACTTGGAAATACAGACCTTTTACCCTCCTACAGTAGCTGTGACACACACATGGACTTTTGCTGCATAGTCCAGTGTTACACTGTCAAATGTGAGGGCTGTGTGGATCATAGACTCACTGCTGCCTCTGGAGCTTTTGCTAAATGTAAGAACCATCTCTTTGAGCAGCACTGGAACCTTCAGATGCCAGAAAACCCACCTGTCTGTTTGAGAACCACCCTGCTGAAACCTCACAGCTACAGGTTCTGAGGTGTAGGAGGTTATAGTCACAGAATCATAGAACCACAGACTGGTTTGGGTTGGGAGGGACCTTTAAATGCCATCTAGTCCAACCCCCCTGCAGGGAGCAGGGACATCTGCAACTGGAGCAGGCTGCTCAGAGACCTGTCCAACTCCACCTGGAATGTTGCCAGGGATGGGGCA
>WEIS01063105.1:0-14754 GCA_013389965.1 Todus mexicanus
AGATCAGGTTGCTCAAAGACTCACCCAGTCTGGCCATGAACAATGCCAGGAAGGGTGCATCCACAACTTATCCACACCTTCACATCCGCTCCCACCTTGTAGCAGCCATGCTGTGCTTGCTGTGTTCACTCTCCTGGATTAGGAATGCAGTTGATACCCAGTTCCTTTTAATAAATGTACCCCTGACAGAGAGGTGCAATCTGGCCTCCATGCCTTCCTTGCCCCTCTTGCCAAGATGATGACATTGAGTACCTGTTCCTCATGGTGCCAGGGCTGGTAGCTCCAGTGAGTCTCTCTGGAGACCTTCAAAACCTGCCTGGATGTGTTCCTGTGCAACCCTCTCTAGATGAACGTGCCTTGGCAGATAGGTTGGACTAGATGATCTCTAGAGGTCCCTTCCAGCCCCTGTTATTCTGTGATTCTGTGACGCGCATGAGAGCCCACACCACCACGAGTCCCATCCTCCCATAGCTGGATGCTCACAGGACTCTCCTGACAATTTCCGAAATGCTTTTGGGATGCAAACCCCCAGGAAACATCACTGCTCTGTATTCAGAATGCAGTTTCCCACATCACTGCACACTTCATGGGCTACTATGGTACAGTTGAAATTATTTTAGAAAAGCAACTAAGCATCTTTGAAGTCTTACAGTGGGATTTTATGTCAGCCAGGAACTGAATATAGGGCTCCAAAAGGTATTGCTCGATTTTTTTCTTTGAGGCAGGAGAACAAAGGAAATTTTAGAGAGCGACACGTCGGTTATGGAGAGCAGCACACTACGGGCACAGCTGAACTGCAATCTCAGTATTGCCATGGCATTGATGCTCTTTTGTTGATGGTACTTGTCTAGCACTGGAGGGAAGTGTGGTGGTTTCTATGCAAAAATAAAAAGACAGAATGATGTGAAGGCTGGTCCAGCCACCTTCAGCTGAGAAGCAAACTCACACTTGCACGCAACAGGCGATACACTCAGTCTGCTAAGAAAAGCAGACACAGGCTGGTTAAACTGAAAATGCCACCAGAAAACTCAAGCCCTGAGTCCCTTCTTGCTGGTCTTCCTTAAGAAAGTTAAAAACCAATCCACTTATTTTTAAAAACTCATTTGCTTCAGCGCTCTAGGACCTGGCTTGTTATTACGAAACAGTAGAAAAGGACAGAAAAAAATAATCTCCCTTCCTTTTTGTTTAATAAGAACCCCCAAACCACACAAACTGCTGAGATAACTGTCCCAATTTCAGAGAGGACGGGTGTGGGTGGCACCTCTCGGCATGGAAGGGACGTTTATATTGGCAGCCAAGGCAGAAAGCCTCCACACAACCTAGGGAAATGGGGGGAAAAAAAAAAGAAAGAAAGAAAAAAACCCACCCAGCAAATAAACAAAAGCATTCCTAATAAACTGGAAATGTCATACTACATCAGGGATCACAAGATTGAGCCCAGAAAGGTCCAAGTGGCAAGAACATGCTGTTAAAAACAGATGGGAAAAACAAGCCGGGAAAGGTTGAGACCGCGTTTCTAAACTTCTCTTCCTGACATGGGTTTTAGAGCTGGTGCTGGTGTGGCTGAGGAGACAGCAGGGTGAAATACCAGCCGCCTGCATTGCCCCAGTGGAAACCTTAAAGCGGAAGGATGGAGAAAAGATGCTCACAAAATCCCTAATCGACCACTTTGGAAATGTAGATTTTTCCAGCCCATGCTCACCACATGTCAAGTTGGGTTAATAATACTATTTTTTTGTATCTTGGCCTTGGCTTTGTGGACTTCTCCTTGAAACAGGGGGCTGTTCCTCGTGGCACAGCTGTGTGTTGAGGTGGAAGTTCAGGCTAGGTTTCTGGGATGCTCTGCAGCATGGGGATGGCCAACCTAGTCTTTCCGTGTTCATTTCTCCTCATCTTAAGATGGAATTGCAGAGGTGGCTCTACTCAGTCCCTCAAAGTCAGATTCTCAGTGAGAACTGCATGCTGAGAGAAGTGGGTTCCTGCTGACAACCCTCTAAATGGACAGAGTTAGCCAAAAAGGAGAAAGGAAGATTGAAATAAAATGGAAAGATGGGGGTACCAAAACATGCAGCCTGCAGAGAGCTGTGGAGAGGAAACCTCTGAGGCTGCTGTCTCCAGGCTCAGCCCATCGTCCCAAAGGCAAGTGGAGATAAAGTTCCTGATGACAAACTCCTAAGATACACCAGATGGTATCAGCTATTCCTTGAGACTGTCAGAGATCTTCCAACATAACAAAATAATCAAATTTTGTTGGATTTTTTTAATGTAACACCTCCCCCCTCTTCTGCACACGTGAAGACGGAGCTGGAGCCAACATAGCTCCAGATGCAAGGAGCCCGGTTTGGGGTTCACACTTTCCAGGAGGTCAGATGCATTCAAGCCAAGAGCTATTATTTATAGAAAGAGGGTCCAGCCTGCAAGATCTCAAAAACTTTTGAGTTTTCAAAACCTGGAAGATCTCAAAAATATTTGTAAATAGTGGGGTTTGGCTCCAGTGCCTTTCTACACAGAAGGGGCGTAGGGGAACGCTTTCCAAAGCTCAAATCAAATGCTCTTCTGATATTTAACAAGTTAAACTGATTTCCTCTATTATTTTACATTCCTTCATGCTCTAGGTTCCAGGAGATGCTTAAATATCTGAGCACAAAGGCTGTCAGCACAGATTTTCCAGCCCAGCAGGAAGTAGAAGATATCTCCAGGGACAGCCTATTTTTGGAGAGCTATCCAATTCCAAACTAAGCCTTCAAACTTTTTGTTGTTATTATTCGAATTAAGACAGCAGGGTAGGAGAGCCAAGGCATTCCCACAGTAGATCACATCTCTTCTCACACTGCCTGCTTCTCAGTGGTGGAAGTGAGGTCTTTGTACAGATGCAGGACATGACTGGAAATTCAAGGCTAAGGTCCTGGGTTTTTTTGAGGTCCTGAGCTCATATTCGGGCACCTTGACATTTGGATGCAGTTGTGTTTAAATTTCAAAAATTGGTTCTTAATTCTGCACAAATTGTCTTGCATGAGGCCAAGATGGATGGAGAGGACTATCTTCCCTGTCACCCAAAATACTGCAAGTGAAAAAGATGTATATGACAAAGAATTGCATTACAATGCACATCATCCAACACACCTGTAGTACCAGCAGCCAAGAGCAGGAGAGCCCAGAGCCCAACTGCTGAACAACTGGATTTCACTAAATTAATTGCATCATCCAGTGTTGATGTTTTTTTGCTTTTACAACTCCCATTTTATATGTTAAACATTTAATAGCCATCCCTCATTTTATTCCTTCAGATTAAAAAGTCAAAACAGAAACACTGAGGAGTATGCAATAAAAAAAGCAAAATACCAAAACCCCCTTGGCTAAACTTAATATCTATTAGAATCCTTAGTCACGATGGAAACATATTTATAACCACAAACCACCACTAAATTATCTTAACAGCCTCTAGCTGTTGCACTGATGGCCAAAACAGCACTGTAAATTACCGTCTCACCATACAGAATTATACACATCGCTATTACACCGTGATTTAGTCCCAGCCTCTCAAAAGCAGGGCAAGATTTACTCTTATTACTCAACTGAGCTCACCTGTCGGCACACACACGTGTGCACTGCTGCGTGGTTGCTCCCAAAACAGAGTAAGTCCACCGATTTTTGCAATGTGACACAAACCCACGACAAACGTGGTGCTGGCGACAACCACTCACCTTTCCCCGCTCCTTTCCCACATCTGATTGACTTTCCGCTCATCAGATCTTCCTGTCTTGAACGAATTGAGTTTTTAAACAGGCTAAATTCACTCCTAACCTCATCCGATGGACTTCAAGACAAGGCACATGTGAGGTGAACTCGGTTTAGAAAAGTTGGTTTTCTCAACACAAGACTGCAGGGACAGAGCACACCAGGATACAGCTTAGAAATGGATAAGATGAAGCTAGGACGGAAGGATGTCGGTGTCCAGTTCCTAGCCCTGTGATGGACTTGCTGCAGATCCCAAAAGATTCACTTAATCCCTGTACACTTTAATTTCCTATTTATAACCTAAGCTCAGCAAAGACCTCAGCATCCAGCGCTCAACCCAGCAGCATGAGGGTCATTTTTCCTTTGGAAACTCATTGGCTGTACAACCCCTTGCATCAACTCCCTGTTCTGTTGGAATGGACAAGGCTAAAATCACTTGTGTTTGCAACCCACCTGGGTGCTATGATGCCAAGACCCTGTAAGATTCAGAGTAGATGGATGAAAATTAGTGAGAGAATTGAAAGTGCAAGGACCAAAGCTTGGGGGAAAGAAAATGAACTAAAGCCCAGCCCACAGCACTGGGCTTTGGGTACAAAAGAATAGTGTGAAAATGGGAGAAGCAGAGACGATAATATCCAGGAATAGACACAGACTGGGAATGAATGTCTGAGACACAACTTGGAGAGCTCCACAGCTGCGTTTCTGATCAGGCTTCGGTGTCGGTTTTTCTAGCAAACTGGTATTATTACTTTTTTAAAAAAATAAATATAATCAGTCAAAACTCTCCCATGCTTTGAAGGAAACAGATCCAAAGTTTTGATCAGGCCCTTCCAAAGCGAAAAAGAGGGCTAAAGCTTGTCTAAATTCCATCCGATTCAGCAATAATGTACACAGCAGAGAGGAGTACGTAAACCCCAAACACGTTGTTCTGGCTTCTCACCTTCCTCCGCAACTTGAGTTATGATTGTTTAGTGGGAGGCTAATGCAAAGAATAGGCTTGAAATGCTTTTCTCCATAATTACAAATGCAAATCTTGAAGCTTCTCATCCCCAAGTGGTACTCGACACTGGTTCTATCTGAAATTACGAGCGAGTCAGAGCAGCAGGTCCACGCTCCGCCCCACCTAGCCTTAATGACAGCATTTAACAGCATCAAGTGGGTCATGGCAGATTCTTCCAAGAAGCAGGATGGACAGAGAAACATCATTTTCATCAAACACCCCAGTTAACTAAAAACTCATACAAAAAGCCTCATAAACATCCTACGCTTAGCACGTACCTTTTTCAATTCCTACCCGGACCAGTGTATGAGGTCCAGTTTTCACCTGCCACAAGACAAATACTGATCTTTAGCCCCACTGTGAATACTTAACACATACTTATGAGCATGGAGTATTTTGTGAAGCACCATCTATGACACTAACTTGTAAGATGCCTTGTCTTCTGCTGCACGTGAAGCATCTTCAGCACTAAAAACCCCTGCAGACAACCTTCTTCTCTACACGTGACTCCGTCTTCAAACTTCGCTCCTCAGTACACCTCCCTGTGACAGCACATGATACATCAGCGCGTCTATACGCCAGCTGGCTGTACTGATTTGATGCTAAAAAGAGCGTATTGATTGATTTCTAGTCGAAGCCTCAGCCAACATGTTTTTCAAGTGTTTGAGACAATAGCTTCATCCTTTCAGGCCCTCCCTTGGGTTGACTTTGAAGGAACTGCAAGGCAGGAGCTCAAAACATGGAGGGCTGTGGGAGCAATTCCAAGGGTATGGTGCTGGATCTAGCTAATCTTGGACCAAAGTACACCCTGTTGAGCATGGAAACTCTGAAAAACATGTGGAGGGAGGTCCTTTCATTAGGAAAGGCGTGTTCTCAAGTGTTTGGCTGGTTTACACTTCAAAACATCACTTTTGCTCCTTTACAGTGTTTTCTTTGTGGTATCAACTTCTACCATTGCAGATATTTGCATTACTCATGTCTCACCTCCTTTTAAAGGTGGAAATTCAGACCTAGTAGGAGCAGACATGTTTCTCCTCCATCACATGTCTATAGCGGAGATATAACTTGTTGAAGGATGCAGAGACAAAAAGATCATGCAAGTTTTAACATTTGTGACTGGCTCCCTTTTTACCTTTGATGCTGAGGGATCAGAAACATCTGATCACCTCTTCCAAGAGCAAATCTCACCTCTCCAAGAATGGGTTTGGTCAATGGGATGGAACACCACCCACCTGCAATCAGAGACCACTGTGCTTTGGTGATTGAAAGCAGCCCTGTGGAGAAGGACTTGGGGGTACTGGTGGATGGAAAACTGGCCATGTGCTGGCGCCACACGCTCACAGCCCAGAAGCCAATGGCATCCTGGGCTGCAGCCAGTGCAGCGTGGGCAGCAGGGGGAGGGAGGGGAGTCTGCCCCTCTGCTCCGCTCTAGAGGGACCCCCCTGCCGTGCTGGGTCCAGCTCTGGAGTCCTCAGCACAGGAGAGACAGGGACCTGTTGGAGCGGGGCAGATGAGGCCCCAGCAATGATGGGAGGGCTGGAACCCCTCTGCTGTGAGGCCAGGTTGAGAGAGTTGGGGTTGTTCAGCCTGGAGAGCAGAAGGCTCTGGGGAGACCTTCTTATGGCCTTTCAGTACTTAAAGGGGGCTTACAAGAAAGATGAGGAGAGACTCTTTATCAGGGAGGGTAGTGATAGGATTCGGGGTAATGACTTCAAACTGTAAGAGGGTAGATTTAGATTAGATATTAAGAAGAAATTCTTCACTGTGAGGGTGGTGAAACACTAGCACAGGTTTCCCAGAGGAGTTGTGGTTGCTCTATCTCTGGAATTATTCACAGCTAGGCTGGATAGGGCTTTGAGCAACCTGCTCTAGTGGAAGGTGTCTCTGCCCATAGCAAGGCGATTGAAACTAGATGATCTTTAAGGTCCCTTCCAACCCACACCATTTTATGATTCTACGATATGCCGAACACTTCGGGCTACCTCCCGGGTGAAGGACCTTGGGGTGCTTCCATAAAAAAAATCTCACAATCTGAGCTAAAAAGCTGCACCCCCACTGCATGGATCGCAGCCCTACAGACCTTTATCAGGGAACTTTCTCATTCTCTTGTTTTGGAAGGTGGCTGTCCTTTGCTTTCTTTGTATCAGAGGCCTGTTGTAAAAAGCTTTCCCAGGCTCCTAATCACTCTTGTCACTCTTCTCCAAAGACTCTGGTGTCAGGGGTCCACCCACACACACATTGCTGCAGGATAAAGTCGTGATCGCTGGCAGGAAAACTCCCCGCTCCCTGTCCTGCCTCACTCCATGCACAGAGAGGGCTCAGAGAAGGACTGGCACAGTCAGGGCTCCGTTCTAACCTCCATTCCCAGTTTCAAGCCTCAGGCAGGGGCAAGCCTCCATCATTTCTCAGCACCTCCTCTGCTCAGTGCAGCCAGAAGGACCCCACACACTCCTTGCCATTCCCTACATCCCATCTCTTCCACTTTTCTCCTTTTTTTTCCTTTCATTATTTTATTTATTCCCACCCTCAAAGTTTTTACACCTGCTACAGTCACAGCCCACTCACTGTCTGCACGGCTGCCGCTATGGGTAATATAAGGCCAGGCTGGAGGTATCAGCAGGGCTCAGCTGCCAGCTTCGTTCCCCTCTCTCCTGCCACCCCGGCCCTGTGCCCTGACCCCTGAAACAATGAGCTCTTCTATTCCCCACCGCCCTGCTGGAAACTCCAATGTGATGTTATGTGTGGTGGACGTAACATAGAGAGGCAGGGAAGGCGAGAGGGAGGGAGAACATAAGCCACAAGTCATCAGTTCTTCTTGGGTCAAAGCAAATGAGGTTTTCTTGGGAGCTTCCTATCTGGAGGGAGCTATTTAGGAACAATACAGAGACCCAGAACCAAAGGAGTTGTGTGTGCTGTGGATGGTGGGGAAGCAGAGTGACTATTTTCTGCTGTCAATAAGCTAGGAAGGGTATTTATTGTATTTGCCCCTTCCTGTGCTGGATGGCTCTCAAGCACAGCACTTGTGTGAAAGCAGCGTGAGAAGCAAGGAGATCTGGAGGCGTCAAGGTGGCCTCTGTAGGGGCGGTGGGTGGGACTCTGCAAGGGAGAGGCAACTAAGGAGCGCTGATACCCTGAGCTGAAACACATAGCCCATCTTCCCTTTTCACATGCGGCACTGTTTCAAGCCAAGAGCATCCAGGGAGCAGTCAAAATCCACATATCCCTCCTACAAATAAACAACAAAAAACCCTGAAGATGCTTAAATGATTATGTGGATGAAGATCTACAGAACAGACTAGTAGAAATGACTAATAACCCTATTTAGTGTGATCACTGAGATATACTCTGAGATAAAAAAAAAATGCAGACAAACATAAGTATCCCCCCAGTTCAACAGCAGCATACAGTGCCAGAACTACAACGGATGTGTGACACAGCTCTTGGAAGCTCAAAATTTAGAAGACACCTCAGTGTCATCAGAAAAGAAGAGGCAAAGGAAGGTTTATTAATCACTTTTGGAAACGAGATATAATCCCTGTTGGGTTATTACACTGAGTGGTCAAGGAGTTGGTTTAGCATCCTTTGGCAGCCACACGCAACCCCAAGTGGATATTCAGAAGGTCAGTGAGGAAACTGAACAGGCGAGGCAGCAGCTGTGATCACCAGCAAGACTTAATCGCTGAAAATCTACAAAATTCAAAAGACCACAAATCTTTGACTCAAAATGTTATTTCCATCTTAACCATATGGATGCAGGAGCTGGAACTCCACCAAAAAGATGTCTAAATGACTTCCAAAGTAAATGCCTTTGGAAAATACCACGTTTAAATGGAATAAAATCCATAACAAGTACTGAGATGCTGTTAGGACAGCATCTTAGATTCAGGACACACAATGGAAGTATTTTGGATGTATCCAAAAGGCAGTGGGAAGCAAAAGAAATAGTAAATAATATTTAAAAAACACCCAGAAGACACTCCTGTCAATAGCTTACAGGAAAAAGAGAGTCCAAACATACAGGATTAAAAAATGCAGAGGCCAGATGAAGAAGTGTCCAGAGTAAGCAGAGATGGAAAAGCTTTCCAAGTAATAGAAAGGAAGAAGTAATGTGAACGCTTAATAGAGAAACGGCTAAGAGCTGTCCTCAACTTGTCCTGTCTCAAAGCCAGATTTAAACTATAAATAAAAAGGTCCTGTTGCTGGCCCAAGAGTGAAGCTCCTGTCCTGAACAGGCATCATTTTGGGTTGAGAATATTCCTATTTGGATGGAGAAGTCCATTTCTAGGTATTAGTGTAATACAGATGACCAGACTGATGCAAGATTTCCCAGATCCTAACCTTTTCCCAGATCCTAACCTTCTCCAGGAAAACTACGCAAGAGCTCAAACAAAATAAACAGGAATCAAATATGAAAAGACAAATCCAGAGACAAAATCCGCCCCCCAGGTTGCTGGCATCAAATTATTCCAGATTCATTGGAGAAACAGGCACCGCTGGCTGGCTTACACAGCAAGAAACATGTGCTTCCAGCACTCATGTTTTCCTCCTGCTCTTTAAAGGCACAGCTTGCAGGCAAAGATGATGATGAACGTTGTTTTTTTTCCTGATCGAGGCTGATATATATATACACATTTATTTATTTATTTATAACTTTTAATTCAAACACAGCACATATTTAAGTTGCTGTATGGCTAGGCATGCCTGATGACATACGTACCACTGCACTATGCAGGTTTGCACGCTGACCTTGAGGAAGTCATCCCTGTATATTTTAAAATCAGGTGGTTGCAGGCACATCTTTGGTGCAAGTATGCATGCCTGGAGGCGTGCGCATGGCCTGGATTGCTTCTTGAGGTCTCATGTCTGTTCTCCATGACTTCACAAGCAGAGTATTTGCCTTTTCTCTTGCTAATTGTGAATAAGAAAGAGAAGAGATACAGCCTCACATGTTCAGTGCCAATTTATCCACCCCCCTGCAGTGAGCAGGTTGCTTAGAGCCCTGTCCAACATCACCTGGAATGTTTCCAAGGATGGGGCACTGACCACCTCTCTGGGCAACCTGGGCCAGGGTCTCACCTCCCTCAGCGTAAAAAATTTCTTCTTTCTCTCTAGTCTAAAACTCTCTCTTTTAGTTTTAAATCACCACCCTTTATCCTATTGTTACAGGCCCTGCTAAAAAGTCTGTCCCCATATTTCTTATGCCCCCTTTAAGTGCACTTATGCCCCCCCTCTTGAAAGGCGACAAGAAGGTCTCCCTGGAGCCTTCTCTTCTCCAGGCTGAACAACCCCAACTCTCTCACCCTTTCCTCACAGCAGAGGTGTTTCAGCTCTAGGATCTTTTTTGTGGCTTCCTTTGGATGTGCTCCAACAGCTTCACATCTTTGACATGAGCCTGGCACTAAGAAGCAACGTGTTCAGGTGCTGATCCAATTTCTCCAGATTCAGACTGAAAAAGCCTAAGGCGGAGCAAATTCACCCATCCCTCTGTGAAAGTGAGACCTGGACCATTTTGCACCGGCATTTCCAGGCCAGCAACTCTGAAAGCTTTTGCCTAAAACGATCCAGCCGTGGTGGAATATTAACACAGTGGTGTGCAAGAGCGGAAACAAGTAATTTCTAACACCGATGACTTCTCAGTTGGGATGAGAGACAGAAAAAGACAAACAAAACACCAACCCAGCCTTTCCCTGCTCGGCTCCTTTCAAGCTCGCAGTGTTGCGTGCCAGGGAAGGCCCAGAGATACGGCATAAAGCACAGAGATCATCTGATGTGCAAACAAGAATGAGGGGTTTTCCTTCTCAAGCTATTTTTATTATTTGAGTAGAGTTACAGGAGCCACTGCTAGACTGTAGAGACACTAAATGAAACTTTGGAGGGCTGGTCTGCCCCTAGCTTGTTCATCTGCATGAGGAATGCTCCTGTAGGTACGGCTCAGTGGCCAATAACAGAGATCCAGGCTGTTCCAGGAGACTTTCTGGATGCTCAGCAGCTTTGAGAGCCTCTCCAGAACCAGGTGCCCCAGCTAGCGGCATGGGCCAGGCTATCAACAGTCCCAGTGGCAGGGCCAGACCCACAGCTCCGGATGATCAAATCACAACGGCCTGTATTTACATGACACCTCTCAACCAAACGACGTGCCTAGGTGTGCTGCAATTAAAATTCCATAAAACTACCCAGCCAAAGGATCGTGTGGGATAATAAGCATTTGCATATTGTTGATCCTGGGCTTATCCTCTTTTTGCCCAAATCCTTGGCATGATGGGTCTATCCTGTGGAGAAGGGCTGAGAGGTGAAGGAGAGGCTGTGCAGAACAGCAGCGACAGCGGTTCAGAAACCTCCTTCATCTCTACTGCTGGTCTCCACACACCCTGGAGTAAATCAGGTTCTCTCTTCCTCATTTCTCCCACCTCCTGAGATAGGGATAAATACACTTCAACATCACTTTTAGGTGCTATAAGATCTACCTAAGCATTTTTTATGCCCCTGTACTCGGCACTGGTGAGGCCTCACCTCAAGCACTGTGTGCAGTTCTGGGCCCCTCACTTCAAGAAGGACATTGAGGTGCTGGAGCGGGTCCAGAGGAGAGCAATGAGACTCGTGAAGGGACTGGAGGGAAAATCTTATGAGGAGAGGCTGAGGGAGCTGAGGCTGTACAGCCTGGAGAAGAGGAGACTCAGGGGGGACCTTATCACTCTCTACAACTCCCTGAAGGGAAGGTGTAGGCAGGAGGGGAATGGGCTCTTCTATCAGGCGATTTGTGACAGGACAAGAGGGCACAGCCTGAAACTCTGCCAGGGGAGGTTTAGGTTGGATGTTCGGAAGCACTTCCTCACAGAAAGGGGGATAAAACATTGGAATGGGCTGCCCAGGGAGGTGGCAGATGCACCATCCCTGGAGGTGTTTAAGAAAAGATTGGATGCCACAGTCAGTGGCAGGGTTTAGCTGATGTGGTGGTGTTAGGTCATAGGCTGGACTCGATGATCTCAGAGGTCTTTTCCAGCCTTAATTATTCTGTGATTCTGTGATTACGATAGAGAAGTGAGACTTGTGAGACTTGAACAGAGTACTGAAAGGAAGGCAGTTTATATCATAAGCAGTGATTTCCGAATCATAAAATCCTTTGGATCAACGCATCTCGGAGAGCCCCCAGATGACCTTGGCACTCTTGCCATCTAAATCCCTCCTAGAAGTACTATATACTTCTGTGGACCAGTACCTTTTCCGTAGATTCACGCCTCACCAGCAGTCTGCAAGCAGCTCAGAAACCCCTGGCTCAGGTAGAAGAGATAAAGCCAAGCTGAGTTCCCAGCTGTGGGAATGACCCTGAACACAAGTGCAGCCAAACCACTGACTTGTTCCATGCCTCAGTTTCCCCATCTCACCAGACCCTTCGGGGCAGATGCATTCTCACCAAACACCCAGCGCATCGAGCCCCAATCCCAGTCACCTCAGATGCTACTGTAATCCAAATAAAGAATATTTGCTCTGCCTTTGAGTCACTACTATAAATTATGTGCTTTGATCTGGTAAACACTATTACATCACCTCTTGCATCTGACACTCGCTAAAAAAAAAAAAAAAAAAAAGAAAAAGATAAAAAAGGGTTTCAGTATCACTTCTGCTCTCTTCCAAAGAGAAACGAAGCCAGTTTCCTGTTACATTTTCCTTAAATATTGTTTGCCTTTTGTAAGTTCAAGCCGTGTTTTGCCACCATCAATCTTCTACATCTACCGTGGACTTTGCCAGGACCATCAGTCTGCTCTGAAGTCATGACAGACAGCTGAAGATCCACTCAAGCTGTCTCAGCAAAGCCAAAACACCATGAAAATACACCAGATTCACTCCTCACACAACACAGGGACTTCTCACCTCTACAGGTACATCCACCTTGTCTGATGCAATGACTCTGGAAGACAGGTGAGTTAGCCTTGACCAAACCAGTCTGAGTTTCAGCAGCTGAAGAGCTGCCCTGGCACTGTACTTCCCTCAGGTTGGTCATGTTGGTAGAAAACAAAACAAGGACTATCCACCTGTATAAGGCGCTGGGCTAAAGCAGCTACACTGCTTCATAGATCGGTGGCTCCGCATTGCGCTATGCCACAGAGGTATCAGAAATGTCAGCTTGGAGGCACCTTGAGAGATCTCTAGTACAACCTTGCATTTCAGGTGTGACTACATCAGGTCAGCTGGGATTTTCTCTAGCCAAATCTTGAAAACCTCCAATGACTGAGACCCTACAGCCACACCCTTACTCTGTTTCTCTACACCATGACCCTCGTACTGGAGGAGCTTCCCTAAGACCCGACCTGGTGTGTGGTTGTTGCCTCTTTTTTGTCACCTGCTACAAGCATGAAGAGTTTGACTCCATCATCCCCAAAATTGTCCTTCAAGTAGCTGCAAGTTATTATTAGATCAAGAGTATCACAATGACAAAATACCACCACATGACTCTTGCCAGAAACTGTTACAGTGGGCAAAGGAAAGCAGCCCTACACCCAAAGTGACCCAGAGAGAAGGTTGCAGGGAAGAGGGTGTGTGTTTTGACTCATCAGCAATGATGCAGCAGAGAAATAAGTTACGAAGCCTGACCTTTGTGCAGCATTGCATAAGAGAGGTGGTGCTGCAGGAGTGCTCGTGGGCACTGCCCTTGTAAGCGAAATGCACCTTCTGACCTGTAAAATCTTCTCCGGTGGAGCAAGTGTTCATCCCTCCTCTGAGTCATGGGGCAGATGACAACAGCTAAAATGTCTAATGGTCTTTTTGAATCAAGCCTGGAGATTAGATAGGAGAAGCAGGGTGTAGCAAGGCAGCTTGACAGCTGGAATAAGATGCAAAGTCATGGATTTCAGTGCTGTCAAAACTTTCTACAAAGAACTTGTTTGCGCCGGGTCAGAGGACTTCATCATCTATTGAGTCCTATAAGCAGATCCACATGACATCATTTGTGCCCAAAAGCCTCTTTGCAATCTCTCCCTCAGTTCAGGCTCAAAATCAACAAATTCACCTAACCCAGCACTGGAGGGGACTTTTGGAGAATTTGTGAAATATATTCCACTGCCTCAAAACAAGATGAAGTTTGCTTCAGCTCTCCTGAAGCGCAGTTTGGCCAACCTGCCCTTCAAAAGTTCCACTGATGGAGACTCTGAGCCCATCCCAAACCATCTGTTCCACTGCTTCACTCCTCTGGCAATCAAAAGTTAGGAAGTTTTTTTCCTAACACTTGTTTCCCTTGCTGCAGCACAAGGTCAGCACTTCTTGGCCTCCCACCACTGGCCACGGAGAACAGTTTACACCCTTACTCTTTGCAGATATTTTTGTCAGATCTGAGGATTGTTATTTCTCCTTTCAGCCCTCTTAGATTAAACAACCCAATTTCCCTCAGTCTTTGCACGTTTTCTAGGTTTCTGCTCATTTTTTGGTGCTTTTCTCTGGGGTCTCTGCCATCATTTCCTGGTTTTGGTAGAGGGGAGCATCCTGAATCAGGCATGGGACAGCTGAACATGAGTGTGAGCCATTAAAACTCTTTAGAGAGAAGAGGAAAAGAAAGACAATCACTTTGCTTAACACCCATTTTTTGTATTTTGCTGCAGAATTAAAGGGAAGTCTTTTCTTCTCCCTGCTATAAAATTTCATCCCAATTACCACTGTGCCAAACTCTATGTCGTAGTTCCACCATAAGACTTTCTGCTCCAGTGTTACTTCAGTCCATATCTTATATCCTCATTTAAACAGGACATCCTTGCTATGCATTGGCAAGTGGGATATGAAGAGTCTGCTTCAGGGTCAAAAGAAGCCCTTTATCAGAGAATCACCCATAGGAACAGGGCTAAAATCAGTAAATCAGCCCATTACACCTCCTTTAACCTCTTCTGCTCTCCCCATCAGAGAGGCGCAGGTCCTCCAATGACCTTGATTAAACTCCTTCTGCTTGACCCAAAAATGACCATTGCTTCAGAAAGCCAAACTTGCCCCTCAGTTAAACCAATGGGAAAAAAAGAAGAAGAAAAAGAAAAAGA
>WEIS01063105.1:14917-35884 GCA_013389965.1 Todus mexicanus
AAGAAAAAGAAAAAGAAAAAGAAAAAGAAAAAGAAAAAGAAAAAGAGAAAAAGAAGAAAAAGAAGAAAAAGAAGAAAAAGAGAAAGAAAAATAAGAAAAAGAGATAGAAAAAAAAAAGAATAAAAAGAACTATGTGTACTAAAGGATTGTAATACCAGGACAAGATGAGAAGCTTTTGTTTCAGTCAGAATTGTAGACACAGCTCTCAGCCAGACAGAAAATACTCTGACATCACAGTACATAAATGAACAGGCAAAGCACACCGATGTAATGCTAGGAAGCTAAGAGCTGCTCTACAATGACAGCAGTGATTTTTCACAATGCTTTTCTACCAGAGAGCCCACCCCCAGCCCCATTGTGATGGGCAGTGGACACACAAAACACCACTCCATGTCCAATTTGGAAGACAACAGACAGGCACGTCCAGCGGGAGAGCACCAGGAGACAGTGAGTCAGTACAGATCGGCACAACATGCACTGGTCTCGGCTCATCGGTCACACAACTAAAGCCAAGGGTTTTGTTTAGGGATTGTTTGGGGTTTTTTCTTTCTTTTTTCGTGGGTGTCGTAAGGAGGAGCCAGGAGGAGAATTAAAGGACAGCTCTGTGCTTTGTGGCTGTGTACAAGGAGACTCTTCCATGCATGAAAGACAGAAGGGGAGAAAGGTGTGGACAGATTTTTTTAATAGGGCCTGTAGTGATAGGACACGGGGTAATCATTTTAGATTGAATGAGGGTAGACTTAGACTAGATAGAAGGAAGAAATTTTTTCATGCTGAGGATGGTGCAACACTGTCCCAGGTTGCCCAGAGAGGTGGTCGATGCCCCACCCCTGACAACATTCCAGGGGAGGTGGGACAGGGCTCTGAGCAACCTGCTCTAGCTGCAGATGTCCCTGCTCCCTGCAGGGGGGTTGGACTAGCTGACCTTGAAAGGTCCTTTCCAACCCAAACCATGCTATGATTAAAAAAAAGCAAGCAAGTGAACAATGGAGCTTGGTGTCCCAACCTGAATGGAGGTGGAAGGTGGTATTTTGGTTTCTCCATTACTTTTGGCCTTTAATTATTTGGTTACCTTCTCTTATCAATACTACCATAGCATCTATAGTGCTCACCTGAGATCACAGCCAAATAGCACTTGCAGAGGCAGAAAAGAGGCACAATTTGTCTCAACACTGAAGTCATCTTTTGATCATTTGAATGTCCCCCAATGAAAGCGAAACTCCCAGCCCCAATATTTCTCGGAGTACCATACAAAGAGGTCCTATATAAAATATCCTACAATGTCACATAAACACAGTTCTCTGAGATGAAACCGAGCAGGTAAGTGCTGTAAATGCAGATTAATACTGTGTCGGATCAGGTGTCAAGGAAAGTCCCCTTCCCCAATCACTGTAGATGAAATTTAAAAAAGAAAATTTAGCATCTTCCCCTCTTGCCAAGGATCTCCTCAGAAAGTAAAACCAAAACAAAAGCAGGCTTATAAAAGCACAGCGTTTCAAGGATTGCACCAGCAACACACCCATGTGCAGACACGGACATTTGAAACGCACTTGTCAAAGTAAAAATAAATCTATCATCTTGCCTGTGTCAATACAGGCAGAGCAGGAACTTCAAACCCAGTCAGCAGCATCCCAGAGCCTGAGATTCCTCCTTTGAGGTCTCAAAGCCGAATATAAACTGAAGGCATAAGGAAAGCGGCAAAGCCAGCGACTCAGCGCCTTCCCTTTGAATCTGTACAAAAGTCAGTGTAATAGTGTGGCGGCTGAAGCTTGCCTTTTCCTTTTGTGCGTGAAAATCAAAGTCCAGCCGTGTGGGTTTGCTGCAGATATAGGCGGGGTTTAGGGGAGCAAAGTCATCAGCCTCAGCCCCTAACACATCCACCTGCTCTGAAGCATCGTCAAAGACAACGACTTGATCAACACACCGACACCGTGAATGCACAACGCAGTTATAGATATGCTATATCAGTAATAATGCCTTAAAAAGCAAGGGGCATCGCCGAGCGAAACGCAGTCCAAGCTAAGGCAAACATTTTTTGAATCCAGCCACCGATGCAGGAAGCCAGCGCAACCGGCGTGACTGGAAGGGAAGTCCCACTGACCACAGCGCCAGGACCGCTCCGACACAGAGATCCCCTCGAGTGACATCTGCCAAGCATCGCTTCCTGCCCCGCAGAGTCTGTGTGGGATGGCCAGGCACATCTCAGCACGGCCGCGTTTCCTCTTGGGGGAATGAGGATGTTTTGAAAACATAGGTGGCTTGCAAAGCACTTTGGGATGTATCTGGATGAAAAGCACTCTTATGCACATCGATAATTAGCGCTAACTGCCGGCGTGTCACACCCTCGTGTAGAGCGTTTAGCAGATTTATTCAGCTCTTGCTGGAATGCCGGAGCACAAGCTGGATATTCAGAAGGCGATGTGAGCGTCCTTTCACGGGGCAGATGCTGGGGAGCTAATGATGCTTGATGAGTTAAGGCCACTGGTGACTCAGGATCAGCAATTAGTTGATTTCTGCGGGAGGAAGGTGCTTTGCTCCATTAAGCTAAAAGCATCCTCCACAGTTCAGCCTGCACAAAGTCATTCTGTCCATCTCCCACAAAGCCTGCCTGCCTACACACATTAGGGGGTTGATATTTCCCATGTAAACACTCAGTTTTACCATTGTCTCAGTACACATGCTGGACAGGGAGCGAAAGAACTGGATTCCCTCATAGCTCCATCTCGCAGCCAACCTGACCCTCCCGGGAAAGGGATCAGGCGAACGAGGAAAGGATTGCCAAGAGCAATGGGGCGCACAGGCTGTTGCAAAGGGATGTGGCATCACTGATGTCCACAGGGCTGCACCTATCTTATACAAGGCTAATAGCAACAGATCACAAATCAAATACTCCTCTGGCCCTGCTCTAGCCTGTGATACACGACTACAGACTTCCACCTCCCTCTCAAGGCTAGGCAGCGATGCTTCCATCAATCAATAACAGGCACTGGGGAGACACCAGCTGCACTTGTTCTGCCTGCCATTCCCAAAACACATGCAGGCAAAAGCAATGGGACCACAGAATGATGTGGCTGACGTCCCCTGTCCCCCTCACCTCCCAGGAAGGGAGAGAGCATCCAGCCTCCTCCCAGCCAACCGAAGCCCAGCAGAGATTGGTGACCGGAGTTGGGGAGTGGGACCCCACCATCCCGGGGAGCGATGTGCCGAGTCATTGGATGGCAGCTCGCCGTAGCTGCGTTTCTGAGCTCGAACGCTCGTGGTGGACGGCGAGAGCGTCAGGCGGAGGGGTGCAAAGAACAGTTATTTCTTTCAGTGAGCGGGGAAATGTGACAGAGCTGGCATTTGGACCCTCTTTTTACAACTTCTTTGAAGTGTTTGATCTCAGCCGCTAGCGACACAAAGGCTATCGAAGCGCTACTGGTGCTATCTTCAAAGGGTCGGAACGATAAATCATTAATAGGAACCGTGCTCGGGGAAGGGGGAAAGCGACGGTTACGGGGGTGCTGGGGAGGGATCCAAGGTGGATCCTCACCTTTCCTCTTTGGGACAAAGGTATTCCCAAGGTCTTCAAAAAGGCAGGACTTCCAAGGAGGGGGCTGTGCCAGGTCCCGCCCCAGCCCAGCCACCGCGGGGCGCCACAAGAACTGCCCCCAAAACCGGGTGGCAGTCAGAAGCCACGGAGAAAGGGGACAAACCGGGGCTGGGGGGGAGGAGGAGGCAGCTCGGGGGTGCTCCCACCTTCCCTTCCCCAAGCATCGGGGAGCCTTGGCAGTCCGGGTGAAGGGACACCCCGAACCCTGCGGGGCGGCGGCAGGTGCAGCGGTGGAAGGGTAAAGGGTGGGTGTGTGCCTGTATGTGCGCCTCTGTGTGTGTGTGTGGAATCCCGGTTTGCCCAAAAGCGAGGGTAGAGACGACCTGGGGGTGGTCGTGAGACTTACGTATCTCCGCAACTTCTTCTCCGGCGGCGACTTTCGGAGCCATCCCGAGCACACCACCTCTCCCCCGCCGCTCATCGCCGCAGCCGGGCGCTGCCTCCCTGCCTTCCCCGGCCCTCAGCGCCGGCACNCTACAGGAAAACAAAGAGGTTGAGCAAGAAACAGCCAAACACTAGTGGTAGCAAAAACCCTCCTAGGAGAAAAAAAGAAATTTTAAAAAAAATAAAAGAAAAAAGAAAATAATTGAGGGGAATCAATAAAAGCTTCGTATTTTATTATTGATTTTTAAATAATGGAGCTGTGCCCACTGAAAGGGGATTTGACCGCCACTGGAGTCTCATGCAGACAAGCCGCGTTTCGTATTACAGCGTATTATACCCCGGCTGAGATTAACTATCATCTTCCAGATCTAGAAATGCTGTACATTTAAAAGTCTGATCCTTTCCCCAGCTGAGGCAGCAATAAAACTTCCCTCCACAGCCCTGTGAGTAGGATTATGCTCTAACCCTCCTTTCACGGCATCCTTAAAAGCAAAAACCTGGGCACGGCACCCATAAAAGCCGAGTCCTCCTAGCCCACGACACTCTCACGCTGCCCACTTGTTAGGAAAATACAACTCAGGGTTGTTTGCTTGGGATGGAATTCTTAGACCTGTCTCTATACAGCAGCTCTGCCCCAAACCTGCTCGGGCACATTCAGTCATCCCTGCCTCAACTTCCCTGCCTGTCCAACCTCCGTGGGCAGGGACGGTCCCTCCTTGCGCGTTTGTGCCGTAGCTGGTGCAATAACAACTCCACGCTGGCTGGATGCTCTCCTGTATGTTGAACAACAACAATCTTTACAGAACGCCGCTTGCACGGGGCTCTTGCATCACTTCAGGACAGTAATTACAACTCGCGGTGGTTCTGGGAGGTAGGCATGACACCTCTTTTCAAGATGGGGACAGCACAGCGAAGCCATATGTTGTTTATCATCTCTGCAAATACATAAAGGGGGGGAATAACCCCTTAAAGAACAAGAGTGTCATTTGGTAGGAATATATTTTTCTCAAGAGCTTCAGTTTTCTTTTTATGCCAGCGAAACGCAAAGGTGTAAAAAGAAGACTTTTCTACCTTTTCACTGCCCAAAGGAAGGGCTTGATCCTACTGAGAATCTGGGAAATCTCTGCGCAGCGGCTGGCACTGGTTAGATCAGCTCGGCCATCCCTGCCAATGCGGCGTGCGTGATGGAGCTGAGAGCAGGGGAGGATGGAGAGGCCAGTTCTGCGCTGGCACCAGCCAGCAGCGCTTTATTCAGTGCACTGGAGCTGTATCAATTTACACTGCAGGAGAGTGAGAGTCTCGCCCGCAAACTCTCCGGGGTTAGAGGCGCTGTGCGTTTGCAGCGAAAACCGTGTCCTGATGACCTGCGCTTGAGAGATCTTCCCCAAACCCAGAGCAATTTCAGGGAGGCTGGTGACCTACTGAGGAGGTATAAAGATGCAGTTGAGAGCAGACAATTACGATTAATACACAGGTATCGTGCAAAGCCATTCCATGGTGCATGGTAATGATTCACAGGTTAGGGATTCGCTCATAGTGACACCAATGCAAAGTGGTATCAGTCTGAAAACCAGTTGCGGAGAACCCTGGCTGCATTTTTATGTTAACAACTTTCACCACGTGGAGTTGAAACGCTTCATTTGGGCGATGGATGTTTAAAGAAATGCTCCATAATTACCACCATGTGAATTGGAGCGAATTATTCTACGTATTCCGTGACAGCCTTTGGTTTATTACCCTCCTCCCTTGCTGTACTATCCATCCTCTCTGCTCATCCCCTATTCTGGATCACATTTACTGACTTGATTATGTCACAAGGTATATCTGAACGGTGTCCAAAATGTGAAGTACCGCTGTGAATTCTTTTTCTCATGCCTTTGGTGATACCTGACACACACACCCCTCAGATTGGTGGGACTTTTGGATGGGAAATGGGTTGCATTTTCTGTACGCTTTAAACACGCTGCCATCTCAAATGTGAAATATAAGCTCTGCGCAGGAAAAGGCTTGAAACAAAGATGTTCCACATGAACGCGCCTCCCTGATTCCACTGTGGCTGTACGCAGAGTGAGAACAGCGAGTTAATTCTGGCATCAGGCCGTCAGATTACATATGATCCAATGCACGCAACATTACAATGCCTTATAATGCTGGCCCTCCTTAAAGCATTTGGTCAGGAAGACAAATACTATCCCCAATGCCTCTAGGAGCTAAAGACGACGTATGTCACGAAGGCGGCTCTGATTTGGCAGCGCTTGCACGTTCATAACAGTTTTACCAACTTCAAGCTGTTCCTCCAACCGGCGGCGGAGACTGAACTCAGGCTGGCCCCAAGTGACTGCGTAAATCTCCGGAGTCTGAGCTAACAGCCAGCAGCCTTTGCGGAAAACTGTGAAAACCACATCCCCGCGCTGGAAAAACGTGATGAGGGAGTTACACAAAGCCATCGAGAATCCGTCTCTGTCAGCAGGAGCAACTGAAGGAGGAACAGCAGAATTAGCAGGCAGAGCGAGGGAGAAATTAAGCGATGCCATATAGGAAATGATATTCCTTGCACGAGGGTGAGGCAGAAAGAAAAACATTTTTCTGAGAAAAAGCCCTTGTGCCGCGTGTTTAACGTGCCGGGGCGCACGAAAACGTTACGCTCTCTCCCGCAGAAACCTCCGGGGTTTTTAATCATAACCTTCGGTGTGCTTCCTTGCTCTTGCTTGAAACTGAAATCTGTGAAGTATCAGAACTTCTAAGAAAGAAACCACAGCGTCCACCGCTGCTCCTGCCTGCTCCAAACTTATTTAAATGGGCTGTGCCATCTACTGGCAGAAGGCAAAGCTGCAGGCAGAGCAACTCCCCTCCTCGCTCGCAGTCGCTGGTGTAATCCCAGGGATGGCTGGAGACACGGGGCATTTCCTGCGGATTTGGGACCAGCTGGCTGAAATGCTTTGGACTACTTACCCCAGCCAGGCCCTAATCCCTTGCAAATGCCCTAGAGTGAGGTTAATACAAACCGAAACACGCTGAAGAGGGGCGGGAGGGGGGTTACGTTGGTGGAAAGACTAAATATCTGCTGTGCTGCTTGGTGCTACACGCCTGCTTTTCAATTCTGAGCGAATGCCGTGTCTCATGAGATCCGGCTCCACAACAATACGACCTGACTTTATCTTCACGCAACAGTTCCTGCAGCAGCGCTTGATGGAAGCAGCCTTTTTTCATTTCGTCAAGAACGTTCAAGGTTAAAAAAAAATAATCACCTCTTTCAAGAACTCGAGTCTTTTCAAGCCTTCCACCCACCCCCCTCCACCCTCCATAAAAGAGCACGGCAAACCCCCGAGAAAAACCGCAATCGAAGCTAAACCACAAGATGGTCTTTTCCTTCGCGTGACGGACAGGCAGCTCCAGCAGCACTGGCTGCTTTCCATGAGCGGCGGGAATAGCAGCACGGGATGCTTTGATCAGATAATGAGAAGTTTGCAGCATCCTCACGACTGTGTTCTGGCAAAGATGGAGGCATCAGAGCTCTGATGCCTTTATACAGACTCAGAAAAGAGAGAAGCAAAGAGACGACTTGTGGATCAGCAGCGTTCAAGGCACGCACGTTCCCTTGGACTTGATGGTCCAGTTGCTAGTGGTGGCAATGGGAAAATAATGGATTAAATCTGCTTTGCACCTTCTCTGTTGGAGATCCTGGCAAAACCCAGCACATCCCATCAAGAATGGATGCAGACTGCCAGGCAGCATGGGGAAGGGGCTGGAGTGCTGAGCTGGATGGTGTCTGTGGGTGCAGTCAGAGAATGCTCCCAGTCCTTGCACTCGTAAACAGTTAAATGGGTTTTCCTCTTTGGGAACCACAGTCCAAGCTGAAGCCCAGTCCTGCTTCCCTCAGTAAGCTGGACAGTTAGAAGTAATTTTGAGTGAAGCTGAGGTGGGCTAGAATGCTACTGAAGTATTTCTCAGTTTTGGGCCCAGGTAGGGCTTCTTCATGTCTGGTCCTTCCTTCTAGGACAGATGAGTTCCTCAGGCAAACTCTCCTGCCTGGATCCAGATACTTCGGCAGCTACGTTCACCCTTCCCCTTCCCTCCACGCCCTGCTGTTTCCTCCATGGAAAGGAAGGAAACTGGCATTTTCCTCTTCTTATCCTCACCTTCTCAAGACAGAAAACCATTGTAGCATTGCTGGGTGGAAAGAGCACCAGGCTAACGCTCCAGACACGGGCATTATTCTGATTTAAGCATAAAGGCCACTTCATCCGTGTATTTTCCTGATGAGACCAGAAGCTCTGTATGGAAAGAACTCCCTCTACGGACACTGTTTGACACAATGGGCCTTTGACCACAGCTGGGCCCAGGGCGAACAACCATAAAACAAACGATAATAAAACAAGCAGGGAGGAATCTTTGCTGGGCTTCCCTGCCTGTTTAGCTGACCCTGGTATACTCTCACATCCTTAGGCATTACTTCAAGAGCAGATGGTGCTCTGTGGTAGAGCAAATGAGCAATTATCCTCCTGACACCCCGCAAGGCCTCCCCGCATGCGATCGCAAGAAGTTACTTCACCCCAAGCTAAGAGCTGTTGTCTGGCTTTTCAGCATAATTGGATGTAATCAAGTTTAATTTGGTTGGTGCAGTAACTCTGAAGACTTTTGTAACTGGATTACTGTCGGCTCAACGGTCATGTGCCATTATATTTGCTGGTCAAAACAGAAGCCAGAATAAAACCAGATGCTTTTCCCCCTATCCTCCCAGTGACACCCCTTCAGGATATGAGCTTGCACTGTATGGCCAATACAATGAACTCAAAATTCTATTAGAAGGAAATCATCGCTGTCATATTACATTCAGGCCTCTCCTAGAAAGTGTAAATTATCAACAGTATGTATCTCTACATCTGTTTACAAGTGTAGATGACGCACAGCTTAGAGCTAAAACTACTCAAGCATAGACCTACGGTGCACATGAGCTTTGAGACAGACAACTTATCCTTACTGCGCAAGCGCGGAAGCTGAGACCACAAACAGGAGAACGGTTGATGAGGAAGGAGTTTCTCAGGTCCTGTTTTCTGCTGCACACCAGCAGCTCAGGACAAGGAATACACGAAATGCTGTGTTTACAGCAGACATCACTCTGCTACAGGTAATCCATAGGTGAGAGTGGCACCTGCTAAGTATAATAAAACCACCAACATAAACACCTTATTTTCAGCTACCCCTCTGGCTCCTACCAGACACCAAAGCAGAATGCAAAAAGCTTGTTCCCATCGTACTTTAGGTCAAGCTTTGAAAATTCAAGACCCTGTGGTCTTTTCTAATGACCTGAAAATGCTGACATAAGACACACTGAGATCCTCCTGACAGATACTGAGGCCAGGCAAATGGAGACTGAAATACGGCCCTTTTTTAACAGTGACAATAATCACCGGAGTAATGCACGGAGGTGATACGCTCTTGTGGTTTCAAAGCATTTTAGGCCGTTTGGAAGCATAGGAAGCGTATCATATTCCTGGCTGAAATGTTTATTGCATTTTAGAATGACCCCTCCTAAAATTCAGCTCAATTTCGAATTGCAGATCAACCGTAAACAGACCAAAGTGCGAAGACACCTTCCTAAGACCAGCAGCAAAGGATGCTCTCCAGCTCTCAGTCTCACAAGCTACCGAGCAGCCACCCTCACCGCTGAACGATGTTAAGCTGTAGATGCCAGGCATATGCATCTCTGGTTTGGGCCAGATGGCTATTTTGAGTTCCTAATGATCTGAGAAATGAACACTTCATAATGTTCTATCTCAGAGGGTTTAGCACAAACTTTCTTCCTTTTTTTTCTTTTTTTTCCTACCAGCACTGCTACAGATGGCATTAGCTCTAAACCAGGGATTGGAGTAACACAGTTCTCAAAACAGTGTTTTAGCAGATACTCTAAGGAGTTGGCAATGTAATCCTGTCTGGCAAGTCATCCATCAAGATCATTAACGTGAAATTTGTTAAATACTTGAACCCTATACTTCCTAAATCACCACAAACGCTAATAATTTATTAATGCCATTAGTAATAATGGAATTTGAAAGACTGTTTGAAGTCACTGTATAAACCAGGCCCTCTGGATTTGATTTGTGTGGTTATTCGGGTTTTGCAGGTGGCAAAGTTCAGACGTGTAGGGAGATATGGAAAAGCACCACCCATGTCTGTTTACAGAGAGGCACCTAAAGCACACCCTGCCCAGCACGTCAGCTGCTGTGCAGAGCCCCTTCTTGGCGGCTACGATGCTGTGTACACGCTGTCGGGCAAGCCTGAGCGCACACGGTGATTTATTTATACTACCTGGCTGCAGAGGTCATTTCAAGTGCTTCATGGAGATGCCATCGTGTGATTCCAACCTGCCAGAACGAGGCCTCATCGATTACAGCGATGCCAGAATCTCTGCAGCAGGTAAGTGCTCGTAGCTGGAACTCCTGGAGCTGCAAACTGGCTGCTGGCTGAGCACTGGTTTTCTGTAACTTCACGTAGAAATGGGAGAAATCTGTTCTTGTCTCAGTCCAGGGAGCTTTGAAATCTAACCTTGATCCTAGCTCTTGATTTCCTCCATAGCCTCTGGTAAGTCCTGTCATCTGTCCCTGACTTTTCTGCAGTCACCTGGAGCATTACAGCTGTGTGAGCGATCTTGAGAGCGCTGACACAGACAGGTCAGTAAGGCTTGAAGTTGTCCAGGGTGGGTGTTAAGCTGTCTCCTGCTTGGATGGACAGTCTGTGGCCATGCATTCATGAACAGAGCAGCAGTGAAACTGAGGGACGCGCAGAAAATGGTAGAGCTGTGTCTCAGAAAAATACGGATCACAAGCCTGCTTCAAACAGCTTAATCACAGTACTGAGCACTCAGAGGCCAGGGTCTTCAAAGGGTCACAAAGCACTGAATTAAAGCTCAAAGATCACTTCGGAGGGAAAGACGCCATAGATGTATTACTACAAAACCATTGTGTCTATGAAATATAATTATTTTCCCCTGTGGCTGCAAATCTAGCCTCTTTTGGAAGCCATGGCAGATAGTACAGAAAAGTACAATACAGAAGATGAGGGCTTTATATGATTTATCAAGGCCACCTCCCAGACCACACTATGGTTTCTTTCTGGGTAGTTTGCATATTTTTTTGCCAGCAGCCCTTATGATCAGTGACTTCTGAAAATTTAGACCTACGTTTTTATAGCGCACAGAAGTGTCACTTACATTAACCTGTTGAAGACAGTAAGATGTACTTTGCTACTGGCAAAGAACAAAAACCAAGATCAAGCTTCGCAAAGAGAATTAAAAATGTACTCTGCTGGCTGCCTCAAATTATTCAGACAAACATCAATTGTAAGGGTAATAAAAATAAACAGCAGGATTGCTATCTCTGAAAGGCCTCGGGACATACAGAGATAGATAAAAATCACTGAAGCACAGTCTAGGATCTTAGAAATGCCAAAAATGCGTTTGAAACTGGATCAGTTGCAAACATCCTGCCTTGCTTCTGGTGTGGCAGCGCACCCAAAGGCAAGCAGAGGGAAGTCTTGCGGGGAGGCGGTGAGCGAAGGTTTGGTTGATTGGGGTCAGTTCCATGGGTCTGCCACACTTCTTCCATAACCTCAGGCAAGCAGTTCAATTGCTCTGTGCCTCAATTTCCCACAGTAAAACCACATCAGCAATAAGAACAAGGATTCTGAAGTCGTTTCATCCACATTTCACTCATAATTGAGATTACAATTTCTGAAGGAGCCAGTATATGACTTCTCAATGGCCACATGGTCTTGCCCCTCTCTCATCCTTTATGTGAAAGCTCTCCCTGTGCAGCATTTTTGCCGAACACCTTGTGCAGCACTCGCTGAGACACAGCTGTAGGACAGATAATAATGCATTTCACAGCAGCAATAAAACAACGGGAGCCATAATTTCTTTGAACTTGGGGTCAAACTTGTTGTTAGCCAAGTCTGTAAGAACTCATATAGTAAATCACATGCGTCTCTACCAGCAGGATCATAAAATAAAACTTTACAATCCTTCCGAAGGTCACGGCTCTGCAACAAACTGTAAGACAAAACAATAAATTCACCCCTGAGACCACCATTTTTGTGGCTTCGGCAGCTTTGGTTAGATCTGAGGAAATTAGAACTTTGACAATCTTTATACAAAGTCTTTCTTATATCTCCTTTGGACCCATGTCCCGATCTCCCTAAGCATAAGGCAGAGGCTAAAACAACAGTAGTAATGGCTGTTATTGGTTTCAGCAGCAGCAAAGCCACATTTATCTCTATACACACATTTAATGGAAACAATGACCAAAGTGTTTCTTGGCAAATTAGTCCCCTTCTCCCCCATGAAGAAAAACACATCTATAAGCTATTTCCAAAACAATCAATATCAGTCCAGCAAGCAAAACTGTACGTTACATTTCCCATCAAAGTTTTGGCGCTCCCTCAAACAAACGATGCTTTATAAATCACAACTACTACAACAAATAAACTGGAGAGAGGATTGCTGAGCTGGGCACTTTGCTGCTTTTCCCTCAGGTCGGGGGCCTGAACGCAGGTAATTCAGCAGAAATCCCTGCACTGGTCTGCTGACTTTTAAGCATTTGGCCCAGTGATGTATCTTTTTGTCTGTGCTTGTACAAAAGTAAGCACAGAAATCCAAGACCGGGACACTGCCATAGTATCAGAACAGGGAGAGAAGAGCAATCTCTGCTACTAGCTTCAGAGCATTTTCTCTCCTATGGATTTAGAAATGAGAAGACTGAGACATGCTGATATTCTGCTGATATTATTTTTTTAATTAAAAATAGAGCACTTTGGGATACTTTGATCCTGCACATAAAAACCTTCAGTGAAGGGATTATCTGATATTCTTGAAGTGAAAACAGAGGTTTTCTTCTAAACACTCATCTGAGAGGCTGGCATTTGGTTATGCAAAATTTACAGCATTGCTCTTTTGTTCCCAGCAGTGTTGCTCTCCCATCACACTGTCCTAATGTTGCAAAGCCACAGACACAGTTACCAATGACACTGATTCTTTCCTCTGAAGCTCAAAGTGAGGACAAACCTGAAATCAGGCAGGACTGGTCACCAAGGAACTGAAACTTCACGAAATACTTACCGAAAGGATGCTAGCAGAGACCGTGCTGGTCACTCAGACTTGAGGGCTGATCGCTTACCGCATCGAAAACACCCCAATGTGAGCTACTGCACTGTATGTTCAAGCTAAGAGACAATTGCTGCGTGCAAAAATAACAGGTTTTTATTTGAAGAACTGTCAGAGATTTTATCTGGCTTCAGCCATTGCCAGAAGGCAGACTCTTAGTGAAGATGTAGGAAGGAAAACAGCTTAAATCTCAGAAATCGTCAGTGCATTTCCTTGCCTACATGCCTGAGAGGAACGACCTCCCCTGTCCCCCAGATTAACTTCCGTTTCATTCCGGAAGAAGAGATTTGAAGGAAATACATGACATTCCACATGGAAATCCCAGGGAAAACAGGTTGCATTCCTTGGCAATACCAGCCCAGGTTATATATACATAGCAGGAGGTGAACAATGCCAGCCTGGAGGGAAATAGAAGCTCCCAGCTTTGCTGGGTACCCTTAAACCAAGCTTCTCACAAGAATGCCAATCTTGGGATTAATCTTGGTATAAACCCTAAACAGTGTCATCACGCACTTGGGCCTCAGCCTCTACCTTCCCTTCTCTCACAGCACTAGGAAACATAACGCACGCTGAACGTCGTTTCCAAGAATGGCCAACCCATTCCTCTCCCTTTTGAGCCTGAATCTTCAGCTGGTTAGTTCTGTTTGGAACAATCCTGCTCTCCTCCTTCTTATTCCACTAGATTACTTGGTGTAGTTTTTTTGGATGAACTCTTAGACCCAAGGGCAATGCCCCATCAGCTCAATGCTGCCCCTCAGATCCCCAACTCACTTTTGAATGAAATAGAAATACACGCAGAAGACTGGGGAGACTGTTCTTCTTGGACACCAAGTTGGAAACGCACAAAGAACCGCTCACGGTCTATCCTTGCTACAAGGCTGAAAGTTGGAGTTGTTCAGCCTAGAGATGAGCAGGCCCTGGGGAGACCTTCTTGTGGCCATTCAGTATTTCAAGGGGCCTGTCAGAAAGATGGGGACAGACTTTTTAGCAGGGCCTGTTGTGACAGGACAAGGGGTGATGGTTTGAAACTAAAAGAGGGAACTTTCAGACTAGTGATAAGGAAGTGGTTTATGCTGAGGATGGTGAGACACTGGCACAATTTGCCCAGAGAGGTGGTCGATGCCCCAGGTAAGGCTGGACAGGGCTCTGAGCAACCCGCTCCAGTTGAAGAGCAGTCCCTGTTCACTGCAGGGGAGCTGGACAAGATGAAATTTAGAAGTCCCTTTCAACCCAAACCATTCTATGAACCATTCTACAAGTCAAAAGTTCAACCTTTTCCTTGTGTCCTGCAACAACCTCTTACCAAGGCAAAGAATGAAGGGTGGATCATACCAGTTCAAGCTGTCACCTCACATAAGGCCCTGACAGCCACTCTGCAAGCCTGTTCAAAGCAGTCCCTGTAACTTCTGACTCATGCCACATCACCCTACGGCTTTTTGGCACCTTCTATTGTCTTCTTCTCTACACCTTGTTTTTCACCTGTTGCTATTTAGGCACACCCTGCCCATCAGATCTGGCATCTCACAGCTCCATCAAAAACCTCCTGCTAGCAACAGCCTGCTGATGTCAAAAAAACCCACAGCCAACCCTGAGCTGCTGCAGGAACAAAAGCAGAGTGGACAGGAGATGGTCTTGACATCCACACAGTTTTCAGCAGATGGGCTTCCAGTTCCAGTACATTTACAGCAACTGTGACAGAACTAGTGATGTCAGTAAGGACACCTGCTAATCGCAAGTTATTTAGGAACATGGTATGGATGGGGCTGTTTGGCAGCTGTGCCTTTTCCACATCTTTCTGCTGAGAGAAGTAATTCCAAAACATAAAGGTCATCAATAGCACTTAAGACAACACACTGAAAAGAGAGATGGTCCAAATGCAGGAAGATACAAGGGTGTCTGACACAGGAACGTCTCAGAGGTTTCAAAGGGAAGGCAGGTGCTTGAACTGTTCCGTGGAACCAGACTTACCAACTCAAGGCTGTACTGGGAAATGCAAACCAGCAATTGCACAGTTAACACCTGCCTAATCAAGCAGACAAAGGAGATATGAAAAAAAAATTCTTGATATGCAGGGGATGTCTCAGTGCACGCAACAAAACCCCCAAAGTAATGACCTCGTGGTGATGTTGTTTGCATGATCATAACATGTAAAAGCCCCGGCCGTGGGCCAAACTGAAACATGGCAGGTGCCACATGACATAAATATGTATTTTTAGATACTGCAGGTGCAGTATTATACAGCTTTACCAGAGAGAACTGTGACTGTGATACTACAAGCGCAGTGCTGGTTGATTACTACTTTTCAATCTCTTTCATCTACTTGGCAAAGAAGTTTCCATGGCTGTTCTGCAGCCACTTCGTGTTGTATGCGGCAATTTACATGGGGTCCATTAGCAATAAAGTTGCTACCTTGCTTTTTCTTCTTACATATATTGCTTATACTGCAGCTGTCTTGGCCTCCAGAGTAGTAAGCGCTATGCAAATGACCGTTTGCTGGATTGTGATAATTTGGAATGGAAAAAGGATGCTGGAAACCCTCAGTTCCAGTCCCAAACAAACCACTGGCTTCCAATTGCCTTGGGCAAGTCACTTGATCTTCCCGTAATCCCATCTTCAAACCAGAAATGAATATTTCTTTACCTGGCAGGGAAGCTGAGAGCATAAACCCATTAAAGACTGAAAGGAGTTGAGATCCTACAGTGATAAGCTATTATTTAATACATACGTAATGCTTGGGAGCATATGTTGGTTGTTTCAAAACAGACAAAACTGCTCGGTCCGATGAGCACAGGAGAGATTTTCTCAATACCAGCTACAAAAAAAGCAGATGAACAACAACAAAACACCAATATATTAAGTGCAAGTTGGTTCTCGAGAGATGAACGAACTCTCATCTAACTGAATATTTCTTTCTGATATGAACATGTGCTCTCTCGGAGACAGAAAACAGATACGTCCTGCAGAAGTTGTGCAACCAAAGATACTGAAGGAAACACTATGATGCAGAGCGCTACGGTTTTATAACAGAAGAAAACACACAGAGTTACAAAACAACCCAGTGTACAGCTTTATTGACGATTCACAAAATCAAACATCATCCACCTAATTCGCTCCAGCAGTTGCAGTATGACATTCTTCCTTGCTAGGTTTGGCTGATTTTTTCCAAGGTAAACAATATTTGCTTCTAACTCGGGGTGGGGAGAATTCATGCTTTGCCAGTGGTCATTTCGTAAGAGCAAATGCATCACAGCCGTGACAATACTTCGCAATTTTGTAATGCTCAACCTTCAAAGCACTGTTCAGGCATTTAATTAAAGCCTATTAAAGGCTCACAGCAGTTCTGGCTTCCAGTCCATTTTAGGTCACACCTCCTTATTAATATTTCACATAAACCACCCACTATCTCCCAATAATGCCCATTCCACACTTCCATGGCTTGTACTAGTCTCAGTAGAATCTTAACCCTTCAGTTAAGTTGGATTTCTTAATACTCCTTAAGTGCACTGAAGACAAGAACGGCTATCAAATGAACTGCCACTGTGCTTCCATCATCTCACCAGAACATACATTATTTTCCATAAGCCAGTATTAAATATACCAAGAGTTTCATTGATATAAAAATTATCCTGATTTCCCACTAAAACGCACTTAATTGTATCCTAGTATGTTACATACATACAGTCACACCTGCAATTTTCTTCACATGAGTCAAGTGCTGAGCTACAGGAGACAGGAGCGAGGAAATCTAGGGAAAGGAATAACATCTTTGATATTGTCGACTCCCAAGATGTACTGCAGGTAGCGTTCAAACCCCATTCCGAAGCCTCCATGAGGAACTGAGCCGAATTTTCGGAGGTCAAGATACCTGTAATTTGAACAGACAGTTACATTTGCAGCATGGTCATGCTGACGTAATTAGAGTGAGCTTTTTATCTGGGGCTTTGCTTTCCATCTTAATTACTTCCCTTTGACCCTAAGCACTGTGGACTTCTGCCAAGACAGCAGCGTTGGTCAGGAGTGTGAAGAACTGAGGCTCCCTGAAAGGCAGAATTTTGTCAGCAGAAACCTCAAGTGCGAAGGCATTTAAACCAATACGTCTGCCAATACGCTAGAGCCTGTTTTGTTTAGGAGCAAGATCTCATTCGGGTGCAAAGAACAGCTTGAACATCCCAGCCCTGCTTGTATGGAGTGCATCTTTCTAAGTTTTAGCATCTCCAATATTCCTAGCAGAAGCACAAACCCAGGTTCCTACAGTATCACAACGCACTTCCACTGTCAGAGATGGAGTTGCCTGCTTAGGTTTGTTTAGCCTTTGCTATGCTGACGATGAAATCCGCTCTACAATAAATGTTTTCATTTTCAGTCTTCTTTTCAGCGGTCTAAGTAATTTCAATTCCAGTAATTTCTTCAGAAGCCTAAATAGGTCTTTGCTGTCTGCTAAACATTCCTTCAGACTTGAATTTTATTTTTTTTTCTTTCAAGGTAATTACGTTGGCTTTTGTTACTTTTTTCCTCAGTCACTTACAGACTGTTTCATTTATTTTCACAGCAAGTCAGCAAAAAATCTTCGACATACCTCCTCCAAAAATGAGATCTGGAACAAGATGCTGCATTTGGAGAACGTTTACTGGAGAACATTTTCTGTTGTGCACAGAAAACTCAGAAAATGTTTGGAGAAAGACATTTCAAATACATGGGTACCAACAAGATTAGAATGGTTCTTTAGAGTTCCCAATTTTCCTGCTGCACTGTAGCTGATGCGATACACAGGAACTGTATATGCAGCTGTAAATTGTCACCTACGGTTTTATTTTAATAGGAGTGAAAAACATCTCAGTGGCTTTATTGATTTATGGAGCTTGTTGAGGCCACAAAGTTATTCTTCTTTATATGAATGCACTAGGAAGGGATTGAGTGACTCCAGATGTATTACATGCTTCTAATCTTTGTGTATGAATATTTTATCACCCCAGTTTAAAAAAAAATATAATCACGCACACTTAAATATAAATACATATAAATGTTTTGCTACTTTGGCAGTGGAGGGGGAAAAGCACTGTGAAAAAAAGAAAGTTTAAGATTGGATTGATTGGAGTAAATAGCTTCCCAAATTTTAATTACAGTTAATGAAATGCAAGGAAAAAGTATATTTGTGCATATATACATATTTTCATATACATTAATATGTAAAATAGATATTATACATGTTTAAATGTACTTGCTTAAAAAAATTACAATATTTAAGTGTGCTTGCTTGGATTTCAGAATTTTTTTTGGCTTGAAGATTACATTTTAAACAGAGCGAAGCCAAAGTAATGCCACCAATCACCTCTACTTGCAAACCATAAACACTTACCAACAAATTCTACACATGCAAAGATCACCCTGGCAGACTCAGTTTGACAGTATGCCTTTTATACCATGAAATATTTTTCCCTTGCAGTTCATTAAGAGTAGTTACAATTTGGGAAGCCATTTCTTACACCCAATCCAATCTTCAAGGTTTTTTTTTTCCCAGTGATTTTTTCCTTTTCCCTCCACTGCTCAAATAGCAAAACCAGAAGGAGAACATCATAGGTCATAGAACTTCTTACCTCCTCCCGCCAGCACTGACACATAAGGTGCACTTATATCTACACTGCAGGCTCAAGGGTAGGGCATCCTCAGGACCCATGTGCCTTCTATCCGTGCTGCTGGGCATTAGCTTAGCTTGCTAAGGCTCAGTTGTATCCACTCCACAGCTTTTGATGAAGATTATGCTTGGGATATCCTGCACCTGGGTCAGGGCAATCCCAAGCACAAACACAGGCTGATCAGAGTATGGATTGAGAATAGCCCGGAAGAGAAAGACTTGGTGGTGCTGGTAGATGAAAAGCTCAACATGAGCCAACAAAGTGTGAGTGCAGCCCAGAAAGCCAACCATGTGCTGGGCTGTGTCAAAAGAAGCTTGGCCAAAGGGTTGAGGGAGATGATTCTGCCCCTCTACTCCACCCTCATGAGATCACACCTGGAGTACAGTGTCCAGCTCTGGAGCCCTCAACACAAGGAGGACACAGACCTGGAGCAGGTCCAGAGGAGGGCATAAAGACGATCAGAGGGCTGGTGCACCTCTGCTGTAAGGACAGACTGGGAGAGTTGGGGTTATTCAACCTGGAGAAGAGAAGGCTCCAGGAAGAGCCTTCAGCCTTCCAGAAGAGGCCTACAAGAAAGCTGGAAAGGGACTTTTTAGAAGTACTTGTAGCGATAGGACGAGGGGTAATGGCTTCAAGCTGGAAGAGAGCAGATTTAGTTTACATGTAAGGAAGAAGTTTCTTCACTATGAGTGTGTCAAGACACTGGAATAGGTTGCCCAGGGAAGCTGTGGGTGCTCCATCACTGGATGTGTTCAAGGCCAGGTTGGACAGGGCTTTGAGCAGCCTGCTCTAGTGGGAGGTGTCCCTGCTTACGGTAAGGGGGTTGGAACTAGATGATCTTTACGGTCCCTTCCAACTTAAACCATTCCATGATTCCATGACAGGAACACATAGGGTGTGGAACAGCGTAGTGGTTTTCAGCTCTACCCACCTCATTAGACTACATTAACTTGAGTTTCCACTAATACACTGGGAACTGCCCCTGGGGAGCTCCACTTAGCAGTGTTTCAAGGGTTTTCAAGGAAAGATGACAGGCAGATCTGATGCTGAGTGTGGTGACTTGCGAAATAGGAAAGGTCTCGTAAAAGTGAGGGACATGGGTGCTGGCTGCCGCAGATCAATTTGTACTAGCTCAGTAGTTCTGAGCAGAACTAGCAAACCAGCTGGTGAGAACTCTAGCTGCAACTAGTAATATAAATAACAGTACAAAAATTTCTGATGACGTCTGTAAGCATATCTCAGCCTGTGCAAAGACGGCTGAGACGAAGTCAAGCATCTTTTCTCCTGTTTTGCTGGCAGCCGTTTATAAAGTCATTGTAAGAAGATGAAATAACTCAGCTTCTTCCAGATGAACAATAATAATAAATTCTACCCTTGCTTACCCAGGGCTTTCATCTGTAGATCTCAAAGCACTTTGAGAAGCCATTTTGGCAAAAGGAGTGAAACAAAACCCATTAGAGTTAATGGAAAAAGTCCATTGAATTAAATGTGCTGATGATCAAGACGGTGTATCCTTTCTGATGACTGTGATTAGAAGAAGCAAAGGAATTGAGACATTTTCCGTTCTTCCCAGATGAAAGAAAAAGTAACTGCCTGCAGATGAAGAGAAAATTCCCTTTAGGCTGGAAAATGTTCCCTGAGGTTTTCTTTCATTCAATAGTCTCCAGACATTGGATGTTTCTCACCTCAAAAACAGCCATGAACTAGTCTGGCTCTCTCCTAGTAGCTTATACTTAAGAGGAGAGCTGAGCCCTCCATTGGCAACTGGGGGAGTGTGCAATGTTATTCCATGGGGGAAGTGCCCCCGGAGTTCATGTTCTGGACCTGGAGGATTGTTAGTTCTTCGGAGATTTGAATCTTACTAAAGCATGTGCTGCAACAACATCCCCCAGCAATGAATTCCAGGACATTGTTATGTGCCAAGTTAGAAGAGCACTTCCTTTCATCCTTTTAAAAATGTATACCCTTTCATCATCATCATGAGCTCCTGTGTTGCACGGCGAGGCACGATGAAGATCAGTGCTCTCTTAGTGACCACTCATAAGCAGAATGTATTCTTCTCGTTCTCCTTTCAAAACAAATATAATCTTGCTCTTTTATGTAACCCTCTTGTTATACTGAAGCCTCCGCAGCCACTTTGAAAAAGGGTTGAAAGAACAGAAGGTATTGAAGTCCACAAAATTGAATTAAAAAAAAAAAAA
>WEIS01063112.1:0-18165 GCA_013389965.1 Todus mexicanus
TTAATTTATATAGGCTTGAATGTCAGCTACTGAAATTCGTACTTCTTCAGTCTGGTTAATTCAAGTGTCCTGCTCTTTTAGAAATCTTTCCAATTACTGATAGCTGTACTAAATTACCTTTTTAACCTTCTTTTGGATAAACTAACAAAACAATAAATGTTCAGAACAGACATAGATTCACCAAACGGCTTAAGGGATATATAACTCCACCTTCATCTCTCTCACTAGCTTTACTCTGTAAAATGTAAATTTTCCTAATCAGATGAAGTGGTCCAGAATTGTACAGTCTTCCCATTCAGACATTATCTAAATGCACACAGTTCAGAATAATCTAATGTATCTAATGGATTTCATCTAAAATTGTGTATAATTTAAAGAGTTTTTTGAGTATCTCTGAAGTCCTATTGTCTTCAAAAGATTTTGAAATTAAACTAACTTAAAGCCAAAATTATCTCATTTAGGGTCATTTCTTCTATAATGGTAATGGCAGTCCACTTTCCCCTGGATCTATGACCAGTATGCTACCATAGGAAGTCAACGTAAAATAAACAGAGGTGGGATTTTTAACTGTAGATTATAATTCTGGGATGTGCTCCATCCTGTTCACGACCGTCTGTTGTCCAAAATCCTGTGTGACCACTTCTTAAAACACAGCCTTGTCTTATTTTGTGTATTCTCTGACTTATTCAGCAGTTCTCCAGAATGAGAATACTATGTTATTAGATAACATTAAGTAATAAACATTCTTGAACTGATGTAGGAATGTGCATCTTAACTTTAACAAACAAGCAATGACTTGCTTTTTTCTCACTCTCCATGGTCAGTTTCTTGGTTCTATGAGAGGTGCAAATTATCTGGGAAACAACGAGCATCTATCATCTACTCAGGACCACCTGAGGAACCCAAGTTCACTGATAACAAATCTAATGGCTGAAATAGGTCTGATTCACAGATAAACAAATAATATTTAAAATGCTGAGAGTAGATACAGGTACAATAGTTAGTAGCAGAACCTACATGCCTTTTAATGGCCTTTAAATGTGAAGTTGCTAGAGTATATCACACAGGTATTGAGTACAGGAAATACATTTATGTATATTTCAGTTTACTGGAAAAAGTTAAATCTCTCTGTTCAGTCAGAAACATATTGTGTTTTCCTTATAAAAAAAAATTTCTTATGTATCTTCTTTTGCTTGTTTATTTTGATCCTATAATCCCTTCTTTTTATACTTTCTAAGAGTGGAGAGAACACAGAAGGACAGTTATTGTTCATTACTGTGTGATTAATAACAGCAGTTAACTGGAGGGGAAAAAAGGCACAAAAAAAAAAAAAAAGAAAAGTGAGACAGTGTTTGTTAGTTCCTAACCAGAAGTTAGCAGGTCTGTACTGGACCTTTTTGAGAAGCTTTGTGAAGAGATACTGCATCATGAATTATTCATTTTATCAGCTCTATTAATTCCATTACAACGGTAACACATCCCTAGGGAGTAAGACTCAATTCTCCTTCTGTCTACTAGCATCATAAGGAAATCTAAAGGAGAGACCGAAAATGGCCCTACCATTCATCACATTTTGTTTGGCATATTCAGAAGAGCACATTATTTATACATGAAGATTAAATATGCATTTATTTGTCACAGGCAAGGATAAAATGATTAATATGATTTCTGAAAACCAAAAAGAGCTTACAAGGGAAACAACCAATCTGGAATTGTAAAATCACGGTCAACTTTTCAGTTATATAGCAAACTGATAGAATAATGGGTAATTTTACTGCATAACTGAAGAGGTGATTGTGGGTTTGCATCATAGCGCCTTTTCAATGAAAGAGTGATAATAAATTAAGATGTTATACTTTATAGGAAGATTTAAGAAATATAACCACATAGATGACACTACATCTTACATTAGTAATGAAATATTTCCTTTTTATCCAAGTATATTTAAAAAAAAAAATTGTATTCAACAACACCTGCCATTTGCAAGGCAGGAAGACACCTATCTCAGTGATCTTAAAAAAACCCCTAATGATATCATAAAAAGTATGATGAGTTATCAATTGTGCAAATAGTCCTAAAGGAAGTAACTGCTTCGTAAAGTGCCTGTGGAGATCAGACAGGGTAGAACAACAGAAAATTAAATGGGTGAAGTGACAAGTAGCCATTAAGGTGTGAATATTTTCAGGATTTGAAAGAGTATATTCTGTAATTCAGCAGTATTTCTGTTGAGTTATCAGTTATGGAAAAAAAAAAGACCAATGAAATAAACTTTTAGAGAGTGGAAGAAAGTATGAAGAATCAGTGAGAGAAACAGCGAAGTGTGAAGGTAGTGCTGAATAATGATCAGCTCAGGACTGCCATTCTCCACGCAGCAGAGCGCTGAACAATAAGGAAAGAGGGATGACACGGTGTGATCTGCATGTCAGTGTCCTCCACCATAGACTTCATACCAGTTCGTTCCATCAGTGTGGATCACTGTGGGCATATACTGCTGCTCACCCCACATCCATGCCATTTTCGTACTACTTTTGATGTACCAGGTTAAACAAAACAAATCACTGATAACTAGTAACATTTATAGTTTATATTTGACCGATACTAGTTCTCTGGCTCACTTTAGACACAGCAAGTCCCTGCTCGTGAGACAAAGCTAGCAATACAGACTTCAGCAACGAGATGAAATAGCAACAATAAGTTTTAAAACTTATGAAATATTACATTTAATTCATTTTCTTTAAGCTCAGCTTTAAGTTTCCTACAAGAACATGAACTTAAGAATATAGATTTAATATGTTGATCTAAGCAAAAATAGATCGCAGCAAAAAAAACCAACACTGTACCTGATACAGGAGCCCAGGCACTGGTAGAGGTCTGCAGATGTGGCCCATGTGAGGAGGGGATGGGGCTGCCCTGTGCCAGACACAGATGGTTCCAGTAGGCCTCAAATGACCCACCACAAGGTATGGTTGAGCCCCACATTCAGACAAGCTGGTGGTTTGGTGACTGAGCGTTGTTCTTTTCTCGTTCCACAAGGCTTGACATAGTGAGAAAAATGGACTGTCATTTCAACATTGGGGTTCTACCACATTTGTTAAAAAAAAAAAAGAAGAAAAAAAGAAATTTAGATACTGAAATATGATCACCAAAATTCAGGACTTCAGGAGGTTTGTGAGAATCTGACAATGCTAAGTATCCAAATTTGGAGCTCAGACAACTAAGATCTGTTTAAATTCTACATAAAGTGCAGGAGAACAGTGGTAGCCACTCAAAACTTAGTAATGAGGGGTAGGCTTCCCTCATTTATATTAAGGAAGAATTTGCAGTGATGCCTTAATTTATCCTCTGAGCTGTCGATTCACTGAAGTGAAAATATCTTGCCCACTTCGGCAGTATTTTTATAAGTGGAAGCCTTCTGAGGAAGAAATCTTTCTGAAGGCCCTCTGAGAATCTGAGCTATAGATATATTCTGTAAATTTGGCACAATTCATCCTAGACATACTGACCAGAGCAAGACTATGTTATGGAGTCTTTCTCCCAGAGCAGCTGCATTCCTGTGGTAATAACATAAAAAGAGGAGGGAAAAGTGAAATGAAGATTTCAGTGCGCTGTCATTGTGATATGGAGAACACTACTTCTGCAGAAAAATCTTTCCAGCCTCTTAGGTCCTCATGTATTTCTATCCTCAGTTAGATGAGCTGCATAATTCAAAAATACGGCTGTACATGCACTTAATTTTCAAAACTGCTGGGAATTATAAGTGTAAAGAGCACAGAACCATAGTCATAAAATCCAAGGAATATGAAGCGTTTCCTAGACCTACTAACTTGTCTAAATATAATTTATTCAGTATAGTTCATTGACTTTAACTATATCTACTTGTTCACATTATGAAGGTCAAATAGAAGAATGGATTTGAACTCAAGGCACTTATGTATTTCTGGCAATCAGTCCCGTATATCAATGGTTCATATAGTGAAAAAAGATAAACACTTCACTAATTTGATAGTCTCTGGAATAGACAGGTTGGAAAAGATGCAAATAATTAGTGACACAACATATATGAGAGACCTGGAAGAAGGTCAAGGAATCGCACCATGAGAAAGATTCAGACATACATTTTACATAAGAGCTCTCTAGGTTATCACGGTTGCATTGTTTTATTAGTGTTGTTAAGGGGGGAAGTAATACGACTTGATAAAACAAAGCATAGGGGCATATTGTCATTTCACTACTTAAGAATTCCTTTCATAGGCTTAAACACAGAAAGTCAGGGAAGTGGATTTTTTGACATATTCTTCAAACGTCAGACAACTCAGCATAGAACCAATGTACACTGAGACAGAGACCAGTTATTTTAGGGTAGCCTTGTGAATGATCCTTGCTATTAGTTGTAATGGCAATTTGGTAGAATAGTCAACAGAACATTTATTTTTAACACTTCCACTAGGTTCTGAAATTGTGCTCAGCAGGTTAGGTGATGCTGCAAAGATTTCAAACAAAACATTGCAAATTGTGCAACAAAGCATGTTACTTTAATCCCTGTATTAAGGACAGTCTTTTCAGATAAACTAAGAACCATTGCAGACTTTCTCCCAGCTAAAGGTAGGAGACCAATGTAAGGCTGTTTTGTATATTTAGCTGATGGAGGCCATTAACAAATATAGCAGACACAACTCAAGCTTTAGCATAATGTCTTTGTGGTCAAAAAAAAACTGAGGAAAAGGCTCATTCAATAAGTTATGACCTTGATCTTGTTCATGTTCTTGTATATACTTTACTCACGCATATGGATAATCCTCCAGATCACAACAACATTATTCATAAAGTTAACAAGTATTAGAATAAATACTTCAGTTCTACCTTTAGTAATAATGGTTATTGATTATGTTACGGTGTTTGACGTTTATTAAAACTTTTAGAAAGACATCTTTAAAATATAAGTAAAGGAAAGCTACTGTTTGGTGGTAGGTTTTTTTCCCCGATTAACATTTTTTATTTTCACATAACTGATGAGTCAGAGTACTTGGTGTAGGAGATATATGAGGCCTTGGAAATTAAGTCTTGCATGGCATGAGAGTTATTTTTTAATAATGGGGTGACAAAAGCATTTACTCTTGTAAGATATTAATGATTTGGGTTTGAAATATTGAAAAATATTTCAATAATAAATATTGAATAATAAATATCAACATATTGTAAAATATCTAGTAGGGAGGTTGACTATCAATTGTCATCAAGTTTAGTTGTCCGTGAAGTTAGGCTGTCTTCATGATATTGCAAAGTTAATGGATGATGTTGTAACTGGGGATGCTGCAATATAAGATTGATAACAGTTACTTGAACAACACCATCGAAATTATTTTGGATATAGTATACAAATGTGTATGATGGACATTTTAGGGCCACAAATGATTCACTATTGGTTGTTGTTCATTCATTTGTTGTTTGGTTTTTTTTTTCTGTGGAGGAGCTATTCTGTTCTTTGCGAGGATTCCAACATAAGACATTTCTTTTTGTTCTTGCCAAGGCAGAGAAGTTTTAAAGATGGTAATAATTGCTACCGTTTGTTTTAGAAACATGTATGCTTAACATCCTTTACAAACTTGCTTTATAATGAAATGTCTTATGCTTACAAGTAATTCTTGAAGAACAATTATACACTATTCCTCATCATAGCATCAGTGAGACTGAAGAGATATATGAATAGATAGATGACAATAGACTAGTATCAGTGAAAAATGGTAATTTCGTGGTTCAATTTGCACCAGGAATTAAAAAAAAAAAAAATTGGAGAAATTTTTCATACAGATGAGTATTTTGTTTTCATATTCTGTATTGATACAGAGTAACTATTTAATACTATCATTACAGAATGATCCTGAGGATTACAGAAGTTGCTGTGTTGTGCAATACCTATCTGTATGCTTTTATTATTTCTACTAACTATTCTATCAGCATTTTATAATTTGTTCTGCACAAAGTAGTGTGCTTCACACTCTGGCATCAATCCTCATAGGCTCTAGAATGGAAGGTTGCCACAAGGGCAGCTCGCTAAAGGAAAACAGTGCCTTACAGGTGGCATTTGCTAGTAGCTTTCTGACAAATTCTGTAAATGTATATTAGGCAGGCTGAACTTTCACCAATAGATGCTATGCTGTTTTCCTCACCTGAGGAGGCATATCACCTCATTTCAAGAGTAATCATAAAATACCTGCATCTGAAGGACTCTTTCAGGCTGTCTTAATAGGCAATGGGAGAAAAACTGTTACATTAATCCATTAATCTCATCCTAAAATATATAACACTAGTCAGAAGAATTGCATGCAAGACATATCTAACTCTCTCTGTTGACTGTACAAGAATCTAGATGGTCAATTCATAACAACATTGAGGACATGTACAGAATGATGAGTTAAAATCCTACTTTATCAGTCATTTTTTCAAAGAAAAGAAATCTTCTTATAGCTAGAAATTCCATGCCTCTTACTTACGTAGGCTTATTTTCCTATGCATGAGTAGGTGTAAAACTATTTTTTAAAAAAAATGTTTGCCTCTATAACTTGGTCCAGAAGTTGTCTTCTTTTTTTTTTCTTTTTTTTTTCCCCCCGCATGAGACCTGCAATGCCTTAGTTAACCAGAAGTTTTAGTGTTTAAATTTTAATCTATTTATTTCTGCTGGAAATTTTGGAAGATCTTACAAATTACAAGAAAGAAATACATGCATTAATTAAAAGGGAACACAAAATATGGTTCCATGCATTCAAATTGTACTTCATTTCTATCACAACAAAAATGAAAAGCAGTGAAGGGCCTTATAGACTCATCACATTCTACTCACACCTGAACTTGAGCTTAATTTTGTGAGATTTGGTTTCCTCAGAGTTTTCACAAATATTCCAGGAAGCCCTAAGAGTCAGATCTTCTCCAGTCCATCCTAGCCCGTCCATTATCAAACAGTAAACCAGCTGCAGAACAAGCCGCAACTGCAGCTGAAAAGAATAGAGAAAAGAAGACTAGCTGTCTATATAAATATGGAAAAAGTGTTGCTCCAAGCTAGCACAGGTGGAACCATAGCCCCTTATTCACGTTCCTACACAGATGGAAATGAGCAGATTGGACTTAGACAAAAGCACAAGATAGAGGAATGGAAAAATACGACTATAAGTAACAGAAGAGAGCGAGGAACAAAAGGGTGCAGAGAAACGAGAAACAAAATGTGATTCCATTAAACAGGATTCAAAGCAAGGATGTGAAATAAACAATGAAGTAGAATATATTGAGTGATAAATAATACAAAAGAGATCTTAGTAGACATATGGAGAACAACAAGCTTAACTGCAGTCAGCAGTGGTTAGAGAAATTAGATCACGAGAAAATGACAGTATGACCGATTTCCCAGCTGAAAATCGTCATCACTGTAGTGATTTGCCTACCCACATAGCATCAGAGTTTTTACTTATGGCCTTCTATTGATTTCCTGAAAGACCTTTCTCTGAAGACTGTACTTTTGGAAATGACATAACATGTAACTCTAGTATTTTGCTGACACCAAGATGTCATTCTCAGAAATGACACCTTATTAGGGTGCTTCTTCCAGAGTGCAGCAGTGGCAGGGCACTCCTCCAGATTTCAAGGGTTAATACACGTGGGTTAAGAGAATGGTTGGCACATAGGGAGTGGCATTAAAATATCTTGATGCTGTACTGGCACGGTGCAGTTTTAGCAGAGTAACAACTTGTACACATACACCTTTAATTCAGAGTTCAAGAATCACATTAAATGAGTTTTGTGACCTCGATCCAGTTGCCAGAAGTCAAGTGTCTACATCAATAAAACCATGGCCTCAGCTGAGACTAATTAACACACTAACAGACAATGTCAGTGCACTTGCCAGGTATTGAATGGTCAAAAAGCTAGATCATTTCTGTCTCTTTTCAGAAATATGCCATGGGATGAGAAATTTTTTACTGCTATTCCTCATGTTGAGTCAGGTTTTTGAGCTATGCAGAATGAGGTCTTCGGCTTTTTTTCCTGGGAAATTAGATCTTTGCAAGTAATTAAGTATATCTGTTCTGAATTTCGCATGGAGTTATTGTCACAATAAGCAGAATAGTCTATTTTTGCTTCTGAATTCCCACATCATTCTCAGAAGGAAAGACCTGCTTCTCAATATATGCATTTTCATTTTGCCTTGCTTAGAACAAATCTAATTATCTAATTATCTTCTTTCAACATTTCAACTAATTTTGTCTGTATATTATCCAAACAAATACATTAAATGATGGCACTTAATGAAACCTTTGGCCACACTGTTTGCTTATGAAATCATAACTATTTCCTGGACCAAATTAGCAATAGCAGAAGCCTTTTAAAGTACACACTTGAAAATATTGAACAATTCAAGAAATGTATTGCTATGTAACATATCACCAGGAGGTGTATGGTGTTGATGGTAGGATATTTTTCTCCATCAAAATGAGGTCCCTTTGGCTTTTTAATACAGTTTCCCATCCCCACCTGCTCCCCTCTACTGTTACCAGTGAAGGGGTGAAAGCTGCCTGGCAGCTTCCCAGTACTCCCAGGGGCCATTTGTCCAGCAGGCTCTGCCTGGGGCTGTCAGCCACTTCCCAGTGGCACTTACAGAGCTGGAATTCAGACAGGCTGGGCAATGAGCACTTGGCCACAGCTTGCCTGGTAAACCCAGCTCAGTTCTGCTCAAGCCAAGGGCAGCCCAGCCCTGGACCTGACACAGTCTGATGCCTGTCCCCAGCAGTGTCAAAACCATATTTGCAGGACTAGAGTTCACCTGTGGTCTATGAAGAAAATAACATGGATTATAGGCCCCGACATGGTATGTATCTGCTAGTAAATAAGGTAGCTAAAAATGCTTTAAATTTGTGTGCTGAAATGAATAGTTTTTCCTCTTCAGATGTGATTGCTTGATCTATGTTCACCTGTCGGTAGTATGAAGAAGAGACTTTGGTGTCACGCAGATGGAACATGTAAGAGAGAATGAATACTCTATTAGGTGAAGTTTCTCATAATTACCTGTTTTAATTATCTGGAGAAGGAAAGCAGATATATTATTTGAAGCATCGTGCTGAACACTGAAAAGTTTTAGAACTTTGAGTCAGATTTCAGAACCTTTTTCCTGAACAAGAGATAAATAAGGTGGAGAATATTACTTAGAGCTTTACAAGACATAGATTATATGTGAACTGGTGTTGAGAATATACTCACCTGAAAATTGTTCAAAGCCATATGTACCAGAGAGATGTAAGTGTGACAGTATTTCTGTCTGCAGACCATGAATCTTTCTTATTGTATGGTGACCACAATGCTGACCTACCAGAATTCTTTCTTCTGCTGGAGGCTGTTAAAACTTCATGATAGATTAGTCATAAACTTTGAGAGCAGAGGTGAGGATCATGCCCATGCTGAAAAATTAGGTGTGGATTTGTGATCTAGACTATTTCCTCAGTGTATGATTGAACATAGAATCAAAGAAGGGATGAAAGCTAGTGTCTTACCCTCTGAGCCACCCTACTTCCTAATTTATCTTTTTTTATTTTCCCAATATTCTCATCAGCTGCTATTTTGCAAAATTTAGGCAAGGATGAACATTTTGAACTAGGTTGTACTAATTATATTTCAACTTCTGAAGCATTAACTAAGTACCTTTTCTAAGTCACTGATTCTTAACTGAAAGCTAACTTGATTTTCAGCATTAGATTTTTACCTAATTGCATTTATTTGACAGTGAAGCAAACTTGCAGAATGAAACACACAGGAAACTCTTTAAAGTTAACCCCCGTTTGGCTTTAGTACAATATTTTATTTTCTTTTTAGTAACTCCGTATAAATCTTGTCAAAAGGCAGGCCAACAAAGCATTTATTGCTGTTGTTTATGAAAACAGCTCTAATATTGGATGAACTCTCTCCAGGAAAAAAGGTGGAATTAAAACAACCTCATTTTAAAGAAAAGTATCTGTGATATATGTGAGGATGACATAAGAGTGAAATGCTTTTGTGTCAAGTAAAGATGATCAGTGCATGTTTACAGACATTTTTAATTAATTTGAATAAGCATAATTTAAACACATTTTTCTCTTGAAAGTTTATCAGTTTTTTTATACTAATTGACTAAATACTATATCTATTTGGAGAGCTTTGTCCTATACATATAAATGAGCTTATTATAGATAACACAGCTATTCTTGGACATCTCTCTAAACAGATTAAATTGTGTGATCATTTGTTGCCACCAAATCCTCTGAGCTGTTGTCTATCAATGTTCTTACCTGTTCCCTTTATTAAGTAATATGGTGAAAAAATTGTCTTTATTTGCAATTGAATAGGGAGAAATTTCTCAGCCAAGCAGATGAAAAGATTCTGAGCTTCCATATTTTCATTCACAGATCAGAAATTATTTGTTCAAGCTTTCTCCTAGATTTCCTCAAGTCATGTGGCCCGGCCTTCCTCCCACTGGGTGAGATTGAATCAGGACCGGAGTAGCATTCACAGACTGGTGTTGCCACTAACCTTTCTTTGTCAAGACTTCAAGCACTCTTTTAGATGTGCACAATTTCAACAGAGAACTAACTCTTTCTGGTTCCTTGTGTTATAATATCTTAAGCCTCACCAAAGAATCACAAGTAAAGGATTAGTTTTAAATTTGTCACACTTTTCTAGTTGAATTTGCATGGGTAACTCCATTCTGATTCCATTTTCCTGTATGAAAAAAAGGAAGAAAATACATATTTACAAGTTTATAAATTCATTTAAAATGTATGGATGATAAATATTTATAAAAGCTTGGTATTACTACTGTCTTGTGTAATTATTCTACTGACAAATAACTCAGTAAAACATTTGATTCATGATATATTTAACATCTATCTAGGTTTGTATTCAATATTGGAGAATGTTTATTTGGGTTGTTTTTAAAATAAAATTTAAAACACTTAAACTTTTTTTTTTTTAAGAATTAGAACTTACAATTTTAACGAGAATAAATTCTGTATTCTAACAAAGAAGCTGGTTACATGTCAGAGTCTATTGTTCATCATGACAGCGTTTGTCACTGAAGAGTTCAACTAAGTTACTGTACTCTGAAACTACCTTTCTTTTGAATTGCTTGAACAACTGTCATCCACAGATGTCCACAGATCGTCTACATATAAACAAGAATTTTTATGTTGTCTTTCACAAAGTATGTATATTCACAACAGATTTATGCTAATATCACTTAAAATGTCATAGAATTTTGCCTTAGTCATTTTAAGAGGCTTAGCACCTGTTTATAGGTTTATGGTAACACAAAAGGGATCAAAAAGTACCTTCTCTTACTGGGTTTGAGTTTGCATACTACTTTTTATTCCTTTTAAGAAATGCTCATGAACTTTCATTTAAACATTTAACACACAACCTCTTACTTTTAAATGTTCTACTTATAGTTAATTTATTTCTTTAACCTCATTCACCTGAGGTTTTAAGATGACATATATTTGCCAAACTAATCTTATTTTATCAAATTGGCTGGTTTCTACAAGTCTTATTCACAGAATCACTGAATCACNTAGCACCTTTCTTAGAAAAAAATACTGAAAATCATAATTATATCTAATATATAAATAACTATTGAATTATAATGGAAAAATATCATATGATGTTTGATAAAATTTAAATAACTATTAAAATATTTATGATATTTTCTTTGTAGTAAGCTAGACCAGACAAGTCTTCAGAAAATATTCATTTAAGATGCCTGTAACATTTTGATTACAGTCTTTTTAACAAACAGTTAGATGTTTTACTTCTCTTTTTATTTCTTAACAATATCTCCTTAGCATTTCTTTGTATGTTGCAGCTCATCAGCTAATGTTCATGGATTTGAACATTAAAGATACATAAACAGATATACATTTAATGCATATATATAAACCTGATATACATTAAATTCAATTGTCTATTCTCATAAATAAAGTTCTCTAGCATATTTCAGTATATAGTGCCATAGGTTTATGTGTTTAAGAAAGCATTAGAATGTGGTCTCAGGAGGTAAGTCAAAAATGGTTCAAATCCAACAGTATACAAGAGAGAGGTAATAAAGGTAGGAAAGAGTTAGGTAGTTAATAATTAATCAAACTGATAACATGAAAGGAAAAGAAGTGTATCTCTCATCCAGTTTCTAAAAATACAGGAAATGACAGATTACATGCAAAAATGTGGTGAATTTGTACCTGGAGGACTCTGACATACTTTTGACTGCACCCTTTGCTTATTTGTTATTATTAACACAATCAGTAGCTTAGTAAGTAACTGTACCTAAAGCACATCTAGATGGCTGTCTAGTTAAACCTAGTATTTAGAGATAAAGATTTACAGTATTTTCTCCTCTGGTGTATAACCACATGCATTATTACCTTATTCTTATTATTTTTGAGTATAAAGCTTTAAAATCCATTTGAATTTTGTTGGGAAAAAAATAGATTCTTTTGTGGCCTCTTAGTCCCTCTGAAAAATTCTCTTCAGAAGCATGAAAACAGGTGTTGCAACTTCAATTTTAATTTTCTTCTATACATTGTGAAATTAAACCAAACCATTTATTATGTCAAAAGTGAGTCTTTTCATCAGAAAAGCACCAAATAGAACATTTTAGTTATTTCAGAGTTGTCTTTCCTATTTGAAAGTCAATCTGAAAAATCTGGTAAAATCATCTAAACTCATGTAGTTTGAATATTTCTGTTAAAAGCCAAAGAGAAATAGATATAGCATTCACCCAAACAGCTGTTATTGCTGCTCTTCCTTTCAAAACCCATTCTAAATGAGTGAAGCCTTCATTCAACTTCTCCTGTTTCCAAAATAAACTTCCAATCTTGTATCTGCTAAAAGTGCAGGCTTCTACACGGACAATTTATTAATTTTGATGAGATGTGCTCCCCACTCCCTCATGTTTGAATCTTGCCGAACTGAGTGCACTGCAGGATCATAGAATCATGGTATAGTTTACATTGGAAAAGATTTTTAAGATCATCAAGCCCAATGTTAACACTGCCAAGTGCAGCAACAAACCATGTCCCTAAGCACCGCATCTACACATCTTTTAATTACCTCCAAGGACAGTGACTCAGTCACTTCCCAGGGCAGCCTGTTTCAATGCTTGACAACGCTTGCACTGCAGAAAGTCTTCTTAATGTCATTTCCTCTTGTTCTATCACTTGTTCTTGGGAGAAGAGACTGATGCCTGCCTCATCAGAAGCTTAGACTCTATTAGATATGCAGAGAAAATCAAATTTTCCTTTAAGAACCCTGGTTTTGTTTGGGCTTGGGATTTTGTGCTTTGTGTAATGATTTATAAAAGTGGTCCATGCAAACAGCTTTGGTGCAGAAAATAGAAACCTGAGCTTCTCAATTCAAAGCTCAGACAAATGGCGGTTGTCTTACTGTTCCTCTTCCTCTTCGTCCTTCTACCTGGGCCTACTTATCTTTCCAAAGCAGTAGTTTCAACAAGAATTATGAAAATTTTTTGCTGTCTGGATAAGAAAATATGTCCTTTTGCCTGCATTAAGTTCATATAAATATGATAGTTATAAATATAAAAAAGTTAAGATATATTTATAGTGGAATCCCAATGCCTCTGAATACATATAAGCTAGTTTTCTTAAATTTTCCCTTTCAAGAATGTGACACAGTAATTTGTAGAGCTTTAGCTAAGCTTCAAATTTTGTCAGAGTGAACGGTGGTGTTGTACAATTTTGATTTCTATTCTTTTCAAAAGTTATACAGCACTCATTTTCTTCTAAAATAAAAATCTTCATAATTTACAGTTTTCAGATAATTTAGGTTGTAATTCATCTTTGAAATAACAAAACATAACACCAGTCCACTCTATAGTATAATATATACAAGATCAATATGGCATGATTTATTTGATACAGTGACTTCCCATGGTGAGCCACTGTCATTAGTAAGGATGAAAAGAGACACAAGTCATTAACAGCATCCATACTCACATTGCATAAAAGATATTTTAAAAAAATAACAAAAGATAATGATGAAATGAGAAACTTTCAAGAACATTAAAAATAAAGACCTCAGCAGGAAAATAATTCTTATTTTGAAGACTGCTTAGTCACACACACATTTTAAAAGTACGGTCTTTTTCTGTTTATGTAATGTAGAATTCTTAGAATATCATGTACTATTCTATAGTTAGTTTATGCTACCAAATGACGGCGCGGGAAGACATGCGACCCAACCAACATGGTTGATAAGGCACGCTTCAAACTTTACTCGGATAGCTCAAACTTACATATAGTCTGCTAGTGCCCAAACAAACACATAACAACATCATTGGTTGGCCCCGAGGCACAGTCATTTTCATATCCAATAGACCCGCGGCTCTCGGTCAGGGTGGCCCCTCCCCCGGGGGGGGGGGGGGGGGGCGGGGGGAAGGCGCCTCTTCGCTGTTCACCTCTTTGTTAGAGTGTCCTTGCCTTGTACCCTCCCCCACACTCTGGTCACCTGCAGACTCCAACAAGACCTTTGCTTGCACAAGTTTTCTAGTGAGCCGTGGCCTTGCTCACTAAGCCATTCTGCAACAACCAAATCTAGTACTAGCAAGGTTAGCACCTCCATATTAAATTCTGGTTAATAGAATCTAACAGCGCTTAAACAGTGCTGCTCAGATGTTAAATATAATAAAAGCACAACTAAGGATAATCAGGACATTTTCACTTCAATTAGTTGTTATTGTCAAATACATATATATGTAATTTTTTTTTTTTTTTTTTTTACCAAATATAAATCTACTGCACAGAGTCAAAGACTCGAACCAAGACATACGGAAAAATAAATATTGTGGTAAGCTATTGAGTGAAAATGTTTTGAAACTGTTTCTGCCTATTTAAAATTTCTGTTATTCTAAAATGTATGATGATTATAATGCTTTTTAAAATAATTAGTGGTTGGATAAGGCTTTTCCCAAGTGCCCACTTTAAAATTTCAGAATAAAAAATCTGAGCTTTTTGCTATTATTCATTAAAGTTTTATATTCTCTTATGAATAAGTATATATGTACATTTACACTCCTGTATTTAAATAGATTTTTAAGTGGATATAAATTACTTTTTCACTCTTTGGGAACATGGATCAGCTTCCTCCTGCTTCTGAAAAAGCTATTTTTGATAAATAAATTCACTTACGTGGTCTAAGCCTGACATTTTGTTATTGCTTCTACATACTTGTCAGTGATTTAATTATAAATCAGAGTAAGAACATATAGTAATAATCCCCTGAGAATGTTATTTCTAATTCCCTAATAATATTACTCTGCAGTTTCCAACTGATAAATTATATTAAAACTTCAAAAGAAGCATTGATTAGAGAAAGATTACATGGGTTTCTTCTTGGTAATGTGCTAAATCTCTGTGTGAGCTAAAACTACATTAGCACAACATATTAATTATCATCAAGGTGATATTTTCTTGCAGCAGGCCAGTTGTGTTCTATATTAATTGCAAAATAAGTTTCAAACATTCTAGTCTTGAAGGCAAGGTATTCTCAATTTTTAGATTCTCATTAATTGAGCAATTTATTCTGAAAGAAGCAGGATAAATCTCACTCACACATACAGTATAAATGATTCTTAGCAGCAAGTCTCAAGTCACCCAAATGGCATAAAAACTGTCACATAAGATGGTTTATGTAGTGAAAAACATTATTTTAAGTACTAAAATTGAAATATGTAAAAATATTCTTTGTCATTACTGTTATGGGTATCTTTCATCTTCTGCTACCATGCTTATAAGTGTTTTTTTTTAAATCATGAGAAACTCATATAAGGTCTAGGACTTTTCTTTTTTTTTTTAGAAGGCCTTGGGTAGACTAAAATGCAAATGATAGCCCTGTGCCAATAAAAGAAGTGTCAAGATCTTAGCAGAATTGAAAAAGCATCTCTTTCTAGTTTAGAAGAGTGTTGATGGAGGAAAAACAAACAAACAAACAACAAAAAAAATCCCCAATCCAGTCAAAGTCATTACATGTGTAATAAATTACCATTATTTATAAGCTAGACCCTGGTTTGGTTTTCAAGATTATTAAAACTGGTAACTGGCACTGATCCATTCCAGTGCACCTTCAGAGGGCTTCAAATTTTTTTCTAAGTTGAAATATATCATCAAATATATAAAACAGTGAGATAACGCCTTCCCATACAAAAGGCTTCAGAATGAGTGATTTAAAAAAGTCAAAACAGGAGGCAAAACAATTAAGTTAAAATTCATATTAATCTCATAAATAACTTGTATTGACACAAGATAAACCTGCTTTGTGTTTAATACATTTAATAGATAACTACCTATTGCATTTATATTTTGCAAATATTTGCTTTTTACAGTTTATATTAAATTTCTTCCCACCATCCTTTCCCCTTCACCAAGTCAAATAATCAGTTGGTGTCATGTCAATTCAAGTAATGATGCAATTTACAGATTCCAGTATGAATCAGAAGTCTTTCATAGTTGTAGATATGAAAGGGACTCTCAGCAAAAAAATCTTCCTCAGCTGAGGAGTCCTACACAAGGAGAATGACCTCTCATGTAAAAATTTTAGCTAAAATCTTTCCCAGGCTTTCTTTTGACCGTTGTGGGCCAGATTCCTTGGGTCCTGATTGAGTCTAATTCTCTTTCTGCAGAGCAGAATTTTGTTATTCTTTTTTTCATCTTTTGTGGCTTGATTAGCTTTGTTTTAGCCTTTTCTCCCTTCACTATTCTCTTCATGCCCGGTGGAAAAACTAATCCCACCTCAGTAGGAGGCTTTATAAATAAATAAAGCTGTAGTCGCTTCTCATGAGGAGACTGCAGGACTCAAGCATCTCAGTAAGTCTGTCTGACCTGTCTCTCTGTATGTTAATGGGCTTCAAATAATTTCATGAATAAAATACTGTGATAGCTCCCTCTTAAATTTGTGAAGATGCACTGTGTATTCCTATGCATTCTTTTTTCTGAAGTGTAATTTAAATAAGGGACAAAGAAAAAAAGATTCTGGCACGGAAATTAGTGCATGGTATCCCTAGGAAAACGGATGCCAGATACAAGATCCAGTATTCTAGTACACAGAAAGATGTTGAATCTAAAGCCATACAAAATGGCTGCAAATGTATTTAACCTGTGGATATAGTCATCTCTCCAATTTATAGATAAATACCATTACAGTTTCAGTATATGATGCTGCCTTGTGTAAGCAGACCTAATTATTTTTCCGTTTCAGTAGTTGGCTTTACCTATCCCACCAAAAAAGCTGTGAAGATGTATCAGTCATGTGCACACATCAGCCTGTACTTTGTTAGGAGGACAAAAGCAGGTAAATGTGCTACCAAAATTAATGAAGTTACAATACATGATTATGTGTGTTTTCTTAATTCCTCTAGCAGTGCAACTTCAGTGCTCTCAATGGATGTGTTCTTGTAAATGTTAGAAACACATACAATCAGTATATGCAAGTGCTTGTGGATAAATTTACAGTAAATTATCTCTACAAGTATTTTGCAGGTATTTGATATGTAGGATATTGAAATACTTATTCTAATATTCCTAAATCTTACTTTTATAATTATGGAACAAAGATCTTGCATTTTGTTTAGTCCTCTAATCTGATTATTTTGATTTGGATTTAGCTACAAAAACATGTTTTAATTTGAAATGAGACATAGTAATAAGATGAAATTAAATCAATCTGGACTCCAAATTCAAAATTAATGCTAAGGAAAAAATAAAAAGAAGCTAATCAAATTGCACACTCTTTATTTTTATTTGCAACCACTGACTGAAAATAATAGATCAATTCAAGAATAAATTGTAAGAGATTTTAACTACCTTTTCATTTTTGTTGCATTCATTTTGTTTGGTTTCTTTTTCTTTGTTTTGTCTTGATTTTTTTTTTCCTAACTAGTAAATGAGAAATGATGTATCTTTTAGCATTTTTTCATTGACTCTATGGGCTTATTAAAGTCAAACAGCAAATGTCATTGTTTACATTCCTCACCAGTATTATTTACTTGATGATATTTATCACTTGCTAAGCAATATGGATTTCTGACCTGTACTGAAATCAATTATTTTGAAAAGCAAGGATGCTTCTACTCCTTCAGACTTAGACTGGGGA